>JAODLM010000849.1:0-221696 GCA_036937905.1 Salvia rosmarinus
CGATACTGGACAACCGGCTGATGGAGGAAGGCGAGAGGAAATGGAAAGATCGGGAGAGGCAATCGGGTGTTCCAGGGAACGGCGGTCGAGCTTATTCTCGAATCTGGGTATTCGGGAAGAAAGGCTACCATGGGAAGGAATTTCCAACCCGTGCGGCGGTGGGGCGAGGTGCGAAAGGCCTTGGTGCCCGAAATGGCAGAGGAATCACTTGGGCTGTGCAGGCAAGGTAACATCGAGTGTTACCGTTGTAGGAAGTATGGACACTACGCTCGAGATTGGCCATCGATAGAAGGGCGATGGTGCGGCCCGCCGATGAGGCAGACGAAGGCTCTGCGGGCGAACGAGCTCCACCATGGATGAACCACGAAGCAAGAGGTTATCCGAGGCGAGAGAAAAGCCACATGACGAGGCGGTGTGCGCGCCTTAACGTCGTGACGGCGTGACTCCCGGAAATCTTATAGGTATAATCCATATGAGTGATATACCCATTTTCGCTTTGTTTGATATAGGAGCCTCACATTCGTTCGTTTCGAGTGCATGTGAGAGGTTGAGTTTGGTACCGAATCACGAGTACCACGGAAATATAGCATCCCTCGTGGAAGTGCTAAGGCAAAGAGATTTGCCCGAACCGGAAGTAGAAATCGTGACCCGAAAGGTCTATGTCGATTTACATGTCGTCGGAATGGAAGATTTCGATGTCATCTTTAGCATGGATTGGTTGGAAAAGCCGAGGCAACTATCGTTGTCTCGAGAGAAGGTTGCTTTCAAACAGCGAAAAGGGTGAAAGTTTGTTTCCACGGCATAAGGATGGGTGTTCCGTGCCAATGATCTCGACCTTGAAGGCGGTGAGGATGATCGGGGAAGGGAAGGCTGTCAAACATTCTTGGTAAGTTTGATAGGCGCGATGAACCAGCAAGCAGTTCTGCGAAAAGCGATGGTGTGTGAATATCCGGACGTGTTTCAGGGACTTGCGAAACTTACCGCTGATAGACAAGTGGAATTCACTATTGATGCGGAACCGGAGCGGCACCGATATCAAAGGCATCATCACGAATGACATCTAAAAGAATTACAAAAAGCGCGCGCGATTGCGGGAGTTGTTGGATCTAGGTTTTATCCGACTGGCGTGTACCGTCGTAGGGCCCTTGATTACATTCGTTAAGAAGAAAAATTTGTCAATGCGGATGTGCATTGACTACGGAGGAAAGCGAATGGCGACGATCAAACGATACCCTCTTCCAAGGATCGGCGATCTGTTTGACTAGCTCGAGGGCGAGTGTCTTCTCTAAGATCGATTTGAGGTCGGGCTACCATCGGTGAAGATCGGGAAGGAGGGCGTTGCGAAGCCGCGTTCGGGGCGGGTATGGGCACTACTGAGTTTATCATGATTCCGTTTGGTTTGACCAATGCTTGGCGATCTTCATGGATCGATGAATCGAGTTTTCATCGATGTCTGGATAACCGTCTTGGTTTTATCGATGATATTCTCGTCTATTCGAGAATGCGAGTTGCATGGAGAACACCTCCGTACCATTTTGGAAGCGTTACGGCGGAGAGGTTGTATGCAGTATAGTAAGTGCGAGTTTGGCTCGGTGATGTTCCTTGGACATATAGTGTCTGCGAAAGAATCAAAGTCGACCAGTGAAGTTTGAAGCGGTAAATAGCGGAAGGTTCCGACTAATGCCAATGAGGTTAGAAGCTTTCTAGGCTTGGCGGGTATTATAGGCGTTTCATCGAAGGGTTTCGAAGTTGGCGAGGCCGATGACGCCTTGACTCGGGAAAGGAATCAAGTTCTCATGGTCGAAGCTTGTGAAGCAAGTTTCAAGAGTTAAAGAAATAACAACCACTCGGTGTTAGGCGTGCCGGAAAAAACGATGGTTTTGTGGTCTACCGATGCGTCCCAAGCTCGGATTAGAATGTGTTCTTATGCGAGCGGGAAGGTTATATCTTCAGCGTCTCGTTAGTTGAAGCCACAAGAGTTGAGCTACCCAGCGACGACACAGGTTAGCGCAATGCGTTGCCGTTGAAGATGCGGAGAGCACCTATCTCATGGGTCAGTGTGAGATCTTCACGGATCACGAGGCGTGTTCGACTTAAAAGATCACTAATAAAGTCCCTCGCAATCTAACGAGATCGCCCTAGCGAACAAGCTAAACCGAGTCGTCTCTCAAGGAAAACTTAACAGGGCGTTACTAAGTTACCACACGAAAGCAATTAAATTCATAAACATTCTAATCACAAAGAGATGTTTGATTGTCACTTAAAAACTGTAGATTACCTAGGCGACAAATTATTAAGAAAAGAAAGACGAATTAACTAGGCGGAAATTGACAAAGCAGATAAATTATCTAGACAAAATTAAACCCTAGATTGAAGAACATAGAATCAACACGATAAACCCTAAACATAAATCGAAAAGAATAAAGAAAGACGAGAATAAGTAAATCGTACCAAAGCATAGAAATCAACATCAAAGAAATGCGAGAACACAAAAGCGATAAGAAATCATACGAACACGAACAACCGATAGAATTGAGTATTAAAATGTTCAGGAGAAGAAATCGATAAGATAAATCTTACAAATAATAATCTTCACCAAAGTAAAGAACAATACTTGAATTACTTGGAAGCAAAATCTTGGAGAATCCGTGGATAGGCGCACCAAAATCTAAAAACGAAAATAATGAAAAAGGAGGTAGGTTTCGTGTTTTAAATCCTATATATAGTGCTAGAAAATTCACCTTGTGCCGAGACGCGATCGCTTATTGGGCACGCATTCTAAAACAAGCAATGAATCTGACGACCAAGACCGGGCCTTTCGAGATCTGACTCGCGCTCTCTCAAAATGAGGTGCCAGCGCCGGACGCAAGGATTCTCTAGATGATCTTCAAAACTTTCGCCGTGCCGGGCGCACGAGCTCTCGGGAGGAATTTCATTTGAGCCCCAGCCGGACGCAGAAGTCCTCACAGGTCTTCGGCTTGACCTTGTGGACAGCTGCGCCGGATTGCATCGGACACGGGCGCTCTCGTGATGATTCATACATTGGGCGTCCAGCACCGGACGCACGCCAGCGCCGGACGTGGGCGCTCTTCGGGCGAACCCGCGCCGGACGCGTTGCGCGGCCGGACGGTGGTCTTCACTTCCTCGCGATGCGATGCGCGAGCTTATGGTCGTGATGTCGGTATCCACAAAGATCATATCGACAACCATCATACCCGCAGTATCCTTACCCGGAAGCACTCGTACCTCCTCGGTATCCTTACCCACAGCCGCCCTCCGCCTGCGGTACCCTCGCGAAATTTTACCAACCTCCACCATGCAAGGCATACTCCTCCGAAATCATCAATGGAGGATAGTTTGGCATTTATGCAAGAGAGCAAGTTAGCAAGGGAAGCACAAGACGCGACCATTAAGTGTCTTGAGAATGCGATCGGCGGATCTGGTACTATCAACTAAATGCAGCAACAACAACGAGCGGGGAGGATAAGGGACAAGGGCTCCGGCCCACCAAGCTCAAGCAATAAGCCATTCTTGAAGTGGAAAGAAATTAAATAATAAGGTGCAACTCCCGAGATCGTGGAGGAAGCAGATAGTGGAGGATAGAGTGGTTGTGGAGAATCGGAGAGTGGAGGAGAAAGTGATTGAGGAGCAACGGTATGCGGTGAAGTTACAAGATGGCAAACCACTTATAAGCCTCCGGTGCCATTCCCGAGGCGGTTGAAAAATGAGAAGCAAAGCGGCAGGTTCTCGAGACTTCTAAAAATGCTTTCAAGGTTAATGTGAATCGCTATTGGATGTGATGCTCAATGTTCTGCTCATGTTAAGTTCTTCAGGAACTTGCATCAAAGAGAGGAGGTTTGTCGACAATTAATCCGTAATGGTATCTAAGGTGGCTAGCTCCATTATGCAGCAACCACTTCCGCCCAAACAACGGGATCCGGGTAACCCGTCATCAAAATTGCTTTGGGAAATGGTAAGGAAGCCAGGTATGCTTGATTTAGGGCGGTATTAATCTTATGCCTTACTCTATTTTCAAGCAATTGAATTAGAGATTTGAAACCCTCTTGGCATGAGTTTCCAATTAGCCGATCGCTCATCCACTACCCTAGGGGAATTGTAGAGGATATTCTTGTGCGTGTCGATGGCCTGATTGTACACATGGATTTCGTGGTGTTGAGATAGGCAATGTGCAAGAAAATGGTCAGACTATACTGCTTGCTATTAGGAGACCTTTTGTAGCCACTACTAATACTTTGATTGATGTGAAAAATGGAAACATTAGGATGACCGTCCTAGGGAAACAGATGTCATTTTACGTGCATAATTACAAGGCCATGCCATCGATTAATTAATTGAAAACTGTTCTTACATAGACTCTATTGATGCCTTGGCGAGATTTCTTTTGTGCGGGGATCACGGTGTGGAGGAAGTCTATGAAGGATCGTGAGACCTGGGAGACTCTGTTGGAAGCCGACTATGCTAAGCCAACCAAGGGAAAAACAAAGATCATCCCTAAAAAGGATCCTCGGACGATAGGGTGAAGGAACTTCCTAAGAACTTAAAGTACATCTTCCTTGAGGAAGGTAGACAAAAGCCCGTGATTATCTCTACCAATCTTCGATTCCAAGCAATCGGTTGGTTGCCCTTTTGAAGAGACACAAGCTTGCTTTCGGGGAGTTTTGCGGTTATGAAGGAATCGGTCTGCATGTGCATGCACAAAATCGACTTGAAGAAGTAGCACGCCCAGCGAGATGGACGGAGAAGATTTAATCGATACTAATGGAGGTGGTGAAGAACCGAGATCCTCAAACTCTAGCGAAAAACCTCTTTCCAATTGTTGACGGTGAATGGGTCGATCCGGTCCATATCGGTGCCCAAAAAGGAGGTAGGGTTTCAGCGTTTTAAACCCTATATATTGTTTGGGATCGTAGCTCAAAACACACAGGCACCCTTACTCATTTCTGTTTAAACTTGCCTTATAAATACCTTTTCTTCTTTCCTATAGAGCTAGGTGACCCTTCTTCTTCATTGTTTCCTCTCCTTTTTGATATATGGTGGTCTCAAATTTCTCCACCTTTTCTCTTCTTTTTTTTATTATTATTTTATATATGCTATTATAGTGTAAATAACCCACATTTTGCACAAATTTCACCCTCAAGAGGTTCCTCTCCACTTTTAACTTAGAATGCAACATTGTCCCCAATGTTGGAATATTATAACAAAAATGGGGGATGAAGTACTTTTAAGACATTCTTGAGACAAAACACGGGCCATATTCAAGATAAAGGTCATACGAGTAAACATGCCGAGGTGAAGGGTAAACATGGATAACATATATATGTGGGGTGTATAGGAGAATATTTAGCGGTTGCACAAAAGAAAAGTCGTAAGCTTAAAGGGACCTAAGGAAATCATGATATAAAGATAGGCTAAGAAAGGCACAATCGATCAAAAATGGCCTAAGTCATCTCCATTTGACACACTTATGTATATTGTCTCAAGGGATTCCAAACCGAATAGGAAGGCAGGCACTCGTACAAAATGTAAGCGATTAAGGAATACCAATGCAATGGTCAATCCAGATAGAACTAATATCTAATACCCAAAATATTGAGGCATACCCCAAAAATAAGGATCAATTCGGACAAACAATGAAGCGGACCAAAGATCATAATGTAAAACAAGAAGACACTAACATCATAAAGCCATCCATTGCCGATCGAGCATCATCATCGCTGATCAAAACAAGCGAAATAACATGCTTCACACGGACAAAAGCAGAACAAGACAAAACACAACACAAGACCGGTTGGTTGTGACTCAAGCGAGGCATAACCCAACGAAACACAAGACACGGAACCACAGACAAAACACCAACAAAGTTGAGTTCGAGCGCCCTAGCCTACGCGTCGGGAGGACCCGAGGGAGTATGAGAGGGGGGTGTTTGGGCAGCGATTCTTGGCGGCCTTATCAACATCCTCTTGTCCTTCTCCTCCGCTTCCTCTTTGGGAAGAACTTGATGAGAGGGCCACTGGGAAGTGCCCTCGAGTGGAACTTGACAAGCGGAGCACGGCCTCGGCGGTGGCGGCGGTCGACTTTGATGGCTGAACGACTAGGGCCGCCTCTTTCTCCATCTGCTCTTGTGTCATCATCATAATCCGATGGCAAAGGCGAGCACAGAATAGCCGGGATGGAAATTGGGGAAGGCCGGCATTTGTACCGTGGATAACGATCTCGATTACTCTCAATCGCGATCCGCTTACGACAATACATCGATAATGCTTGAGATCATCTTCAAGCGCAGCGGATCGAAGCATGAGGACTTTGATCTCGATGCGGATGAACACGCATATCTGAAACGATGGGTTCGGAGGAGGTCGGCATTGGAGGATGGACCAGCCCATGCGGCGTGCAAAGATGGGTCTTGATCGGACCATGACGATGAGTCAAGGTCTTGATATCGATAAACTTTCTCGGTGGCGATCTTCATCATCACCGAAAGGAACCCGACCTTTATGCAGTTGCGTAATCAGGAGGAAGAACAAATGGCCTTTCTTCCTTTACGATACTCATCAACTTCGCAAATTGGCGCCCGTTGATAGTCCTCCGGTAAAAATGCACAAGAGCAGCAACATCCGCTCTTGAAACGATGGTATCATGCGTGGTAGGTAAGATTAGGCTTTTAATAAGTGAAGCCACACATGAGCCTCCAATCGTAATGACGCGGCTTTTATGGGCGACACCTACGTGTGGAGAAAGCCCACTCCGTGCATTCGACGGCCGTCAGTCTCAGTGCCTCTTCTAGATCATCCACCGACGGAGCCCTCTTCATGGCGGAGAAAGCATCATCCATATCATTCTCAGTTATAAAAATCATTAATGGTTTCGGAGAAAACCACCAACTTACCCCTCACCACAGTGATAAACCTTCCTTATTTGGCGGATGGTGATGTTAGCATAAATTCTTTGACTAGGCGTAATGGGTGGGGTGGAATTCTTTGACGCCCATCCATTGAGGATATCAACTCCACCACAAAACGGGTTTCTTTAGATTTCTGGAAACCCTTCTCCATCCATAATTGCCTCGATTTTAAGCGCTTAAATCTCTCATACCCACCATGGGCTCGAATTTACGAATGGTGTCGATTGACCATCCCGCCATCGTTGACGAGGTTTGTCCACCGCCTTTTGGCTTGAATAGCCTCGAGCTCGGCTTCCTCCGACAACTTGCTTTACCCTTATCACTCGACTATTTTCCTCTTTGATGAAGAAGGCACAACAACCTGCGGAGAAACGGGGAAAACTTTCGGCGACATCTCGGCGTCCGAAATGATAAAGGGCGTGCGGCGTCATTACTCGGAATAGACAATGGTACTGCTTGCTTCGACGACCGCTACTAAGTCTCGCATGATAGCTAAACTTGGAGGAAAAGGCGAAGGAGACAAATAAATTCGAGAATCTGGCAATTTGAGAGAAAAGACGGTGGACGTGGGAAGTGAGGGCAAACTTGCAGCAAAATGGGGGAAATAGGATAAATGGTTGATTTTGGAGTAGAAAAGATAAAGGGGCCCAGCTTTTTAAACAAAAAGTTAACCCCATTTTCTCCCGCTCTTTTTGACCAAAATGTCAAGCTGATATTTCACTTTTTCTCCACCAACTACCAGTCCAATACTGGAACAAAAATTAGCATAATGCTCAGAGTTTTTGCCCAAAGGTACACATGTACCATACCTGCAATCCAACATCAACACATTAGTTTAAAATAAAACCCTCATCATTCTTAACAATGCTAAGGCCATTTATTATCAACACCAAAAACAAAGAGACAAAAGAGAATAAAACAAATATGTACAAACAAAACACTAGGGCTGCCCGGCGCCTGATCGCCATGGCAACCCATATTACCCGTGGTCGGCGTCTTTCAAATGTGTTGAGGTCTTCTCGCGAACGACACCGCCACCACAATAATGCTTGACACGCTGTCCATTGACTTGAAATTCCACGACCCGGCGTTCGCTTCTTGTAAGTTTATAGCACCATGGGGCCTACTCGGAGGGTGTGAAAGGACCCGACCATCGTGATTTGACTTGCAGGGAATAACCTCGACGCGAATTGAACAACAACACTGCTTGACCAGCGAGAACTCGGCGCAATATGTTGTTATCATGCCGTCTCTTTGTTTTCTCCTTGTATAGTTTGCATTCTCATAAGCGAACCATCGAAATTCATCCATTTCACTTAATTGCAACAAGCGAGCCTCTCCGTGACCTTATGCTCAAAATTCGGTTTCTTTATTGCCCAATAGGCTCGATGCTCAAGTTCGATGGGAGATGACAAACTTTCCCATAGACCAATCGTGCGGTGACATCCCTAAGGGTGTTTTGAAAGCGTGCAGCCAGGCCCACCTTTGCATCGTCGATCGCGTGGACCAATCTTTCGGACTGGATTTACCACTTTTCCAATATACCTTTATTTCTCTATTGGAGTTACGCTTGACCATTAGATGCGGATGGTATGTTGTAACAATCTTGTGGCGAATGTTATACTTAGCTAGGACAACACTTACGGCCTTGTTGACAAAATGTGTGCCCTCATCAGCGATGATCGCGAGAGTACGAATCGTGTGAATATGTTCTTTGCAAGAACTTGATCGGAACCTTCGCATCATTAGTGGTACTCATGCACGCTTCTACCCATTTAGATCGTAATCAACCGCTACGGAATGTAGAGGTTACCAAATGAGGGTGGAAAATGGCCCGTAAAATCGAGGCCCCACACGTCGAAGTTCGATTTCGAGAATAAAGTTCATAGGCATCTCATTCAGAAGATATGTTTCCAACTCTTTGACATCGATCACATTTTGCACAAAGCATGGGCGTCTTTAAACAAGGTCGGCCAAAATAACTTTGATTGAGTACCTTGGCATTGTTCTTTGTCCCACAAAATGACCACCATATGGGTGGCATGACATCCCTCAAAATTGATTCCACTTCTTCATGCGGGACGCGCGCCTCATCAACCCGTCGACCGGTAACTTATATAAGAATGGTTTATCCCAAAAGTAATGTTTGACCTCGGCAAAGAACCTTTCCTTCGATGTGATGAGAACTCCGGATGCAACACTCCACGAGACCGGGAAATTGACAAAGTCCGCATACCAGGTGTACTCTTGTGATGCATACTCATCAATTGCTCATCGAGTAGCGCATCACGAATTTGGACATGCGTCTTGTCACCCTCATTTGTTGGCGGTCGAGACAAATAATCGACTACTTGATTTTGTTCCTTCACGTCTACGATTTCGGATCAAATTCTTACGAGGAGCAAGATCCACCGAATTAGCCGTGGCTTTGCATCTTTCTTAACAACAAGATACGATGGCTGCGTGATGCGTATAGACTATCACTTTCGACCCTACGAGTGGGCTCTAAACTTCTCACACACGAATACCACGACAAGCGGCTCTTTCTCCGTTGTGGTGTAATTGATTTGGGCCTCCACGATGTTTTACTCGCATAATAGATTGAATGGAACACGCTCCTTAGTTGACCCGATCGGCCCCACGGTGAAGTCACTTGCGTCACATTACTTAGTGAGGACAGATTCGGACCAATAATTCTTGAAATTTGTCACAAGAGCTCGTTCAATACATCAAATGCCTTTAAACATTAGGGAGTAAACTCAAAGTGGCGATTTTGCTCGGAAGCACATATTGGCTTAGCAATTTTGAAAAATCTTTTATGAACCGCCTATAAAATCCGGCATGTCCCGAAACTACGCACACCTTTTACGGTAGTGGGGGTGGAAGTTGTCTATCACTTGATCTTTGCTCTATCGAATTCGATCCTTCCTTGGATATGTGATGGCCTAACCGATGCCCTCTTGCACCATGAAGTGGCATTTTCCCAATTTAAAACCAGTCGTGCGCCTCACAACGCTCGAACCTTCCCTAAATTACTCGGGCATATCCATAAGTATCTCCAAATACGGAGAAATAATCTATGAAGATTTCCAACGACTTCTCCACCATATCCAAAATATTGCCATCATGCTGTATTGGAAAGTTGCGGGCGTTCTGAGTCAAAAGGCATTCTTCTAAGCGAAAGTGCCATGGGGCGGTGAATGTGGTTTTGTGTTGATCATGGGTGCAATGGCAATTTGGTGGTAGCGAATATCCATCTAAGCAGAAGAACTCGCTTACCGCGAGTTTGTCGAAACATCGATCCATGAATGGCGGAGGAAATGATCTTTCACAGTCGCCGTGTTCGATTTTACGTAGTCCACGCAAACCGTCATCGATTATCACCGAGTTGGAATTAGTTCTGTCGATCATTAGAAATCACCGTAACCCCATCTTTCTTAGGAGCATGGCAACCGAGCTTACCCGAGAACTATCGAGATCGGATAAATTATTCCGACATCCGACCATTTAATAACTTCCTTCTTGACGCCTCTTTTATTCTTTGGATTAAAGCGTGGTGCTCTATGGAAGTCTTGTGGCAATCTTCGGCAATATCTTATGCATGCCTGAGAAGGGCTGATCCTTTTATATCGACAATTGACCATCAATAGCTCTCTTGTATTTCCGCAACACCTATAGCAAGGATTCTTCCGATCATGCTCGAGGCGGTGAAATGATTCTTGGGAGGTTTCTCCTCGCCCAAATATGCATATTTAGATGGTTGACAAGGTCTTCGAACTTAACGTTGGAGGTTCATCAATTGAAGGCTTGAATACATGCAGTGCGATCTGCAAGCCCAGGTGACTACGGGGCGCGGTTGTCTGGTGTATGAGGGCATTTCTCGATAGAGGGATACTTAGGAAACCCCCTACTTTTCTCCAACTCTATGAGTTCGGCATATTCCTCATCACTATTCTCGGACTGAGAGGAGTGCTCTCGCATTGTTGTTTGGTTTGATTTTGTAATGATTCTTGGTATTGTTTTACGTGTCATTTTCTATGGTTTATCCTATTTATGTCGTTGGTTTGATTAATGTTTATTGATTCGGACTTACTTAGTTCGTCTCGATGTTTTGTAGGAAAACGGCATAAAATAAGATGAATTGGTGTTGGATTTGTATCTTGGCAGTTTGGTTGAGCTTGTATACAATGTTTCTGTTACCACTATTACAATCTCTATCGGTTTGAATACTTGATTACATATATCTGTGTCCCTTATCTCATATATAAGTTAGATCATACGGTGTGTGAAGATCACGAGTACGTATGATTGGTCAAGCTTAATGAGATATAAAAAGTTTCCGGTGAGGCGACTTAAGGGCGAGTTGTGGGTTTAGGCTGCGGTATAGATAAGAAGTGACTTGACTTGGTTGCTTGTCTGTCTTTGATGCGTCTACGTATTGAAGGATCACGGTGAGATGTGTTCTTCTTTCGACCGTCGTGAAGAACCAAGATCTCGGTGACTTACGATGATCTAAACCTCGATAAGGTATTAGGTGAGTATGAGTTCTTGACCATCACTTTGACTTGTTATGAGTGAGGGTTATATGTTCTAACCAAGATTCTCGCATCTTGGGTGGTGGGCTCTTGTATGTCACGCTAGTTATCTCATGTCAGTCACCGTATCCGTTAAGGATGATGGCGTCCCTAAGGAGCTCAAAATGTTTATTGTACTAAACCTGCGAGTTGAGTTAGCTCAAGTACAATAATAAGGTTGAGTGGTACTACTTAATGAAATGAAGTTATGTCGTTTAATCGGTCAGTTGCTAGAAATGATTAATGGACGTTCGATATCTTAAATACGAGGATTCGTAATGTCTAAGTGCAAGCCGACTCAACCCGGTAATAAAGGGTAAGTCGGCATTTATTCTCTAGTGGCATGAATAAATGTTTATAAATTAATTTATGTTACGGGGTGAACATAAGATAATTAATTTATTTGAGGCCATCTTTATTCATGCATTTGATCCACAGGCTGGCCCATCAGGCCGTAGCTCAAAAAATCGGCGCCCTACTAGCTCTCTATGGCAAGATTTTATTCTCTTTATCCACAAGGATATAATTATATTTATGGTATATCGTAGATCCTTTCCATATAAGATTATGGTAATAATCACGAGTATGGAAATAATCACGAGAGTATGGAAATAATCCTAAGATTATGGTAATATTCCATATAGGATTATGGTAATTTCCATATAGGATTATGGTAATTTCCATATGGGATTAAGGTAGTGCATTATAAATATAAGATATGAGATAAAGTCAGGTTAATGCTCATATAATTAACACACAATTTTGGTCATCTCATTGGCTTTGAGAGAGAAAATTTTCGTGAGTTTTAGTGAGAAGTGCATTGGGTGATTTTCGAAGCATTCTCCATAGATCGTCCTCACTCGGCGTTGGAGATTGGGCAACGGGATACAGTCCGGAAGGTTAAAGCTCGAGTCCGATCCGTTCGATCCGTTCATCTCGTTCCATCGACCTCTTGATCGAAGGTAAACACGTGAAAACCCAGCGTGTTGCGATTTAATTATATAGGCGCGTACTGAGGCTTATAATCAATGTATGGTGAATTAAACACCCAAGATGGATCCTCGGGCGAGGTTAACATATGTTTTCCTACAATTGGTATCGGAGGCGGTGTCGGAATCTTGGCTCTGTTGGATTAATTCACGTTTGATTATTACGTGCGTTTTATTAATTGTGGATACATGGTTCATCGTGGCTCGTTTATTATTTTGTCGGATGTTGTTGTTTTCACCACGAGAAAATGCGTGGTTAGATTAGATTTTATTATGTAAATCTTATCCGTAAAAGAAGAAGCGAAGATGAAAGAGCGAAGAACAGCAGCGGGAAAAAGCAGTCTGTCGGCGATCATCGGGTGTTTTCATGCGGCGAGCCTCGCGATCGCGAGGCGATCGCGAGGCGCTGCGGCGGCGAGGCGCGCGTTCTCGCGCGAATCCTGGCGCTTAGCGGCGGCTTCGCGGTCGCGAGATTACCAGCGAGGCTGCGCGGCGTGCGAGCTAGCGGGCGGCAGGCGCGTTCGCCGCGAAAACCGGCGCTTGGCGGACTTCGCGGTGAGTGAGGCGGCCGGCGGCGACATCTCGGCGAGGACGTTCGGCGCTTGGGCGTGGCGGCGCAGCGTGCTTTCGGCGGGTCGTGATCGCGTTAGCGACCGCGGTAGCCCGCGAGGAACAGCGGCGGCGGCGACGCAGGCTGGCCGCGGTGGGCTTTGCCCTAGCGCGACCCGGCACGGATTGGGCGACCCGGCCCGGACCGTTTTCCAGATTTTTCGGTCCGTGCCCGTGCGAGGCCCATTGTTGAATCCGGTCCGTGCCGTGCGCGAGGCCCGTTCGAAGTTTAATTACGTGCTTTGTAAATCTATGTAATAGATTAGATTTAAATGTGCGAGTTTCACGATTGGGCGCGATGAGCGTTTTATTTTATTTTATCGTTCATATGCATGTCGTGGATGTTTAAATTATCGGTAGCATGCTATGTATGTTTATATTACGTTGACAAACCTTTAGTGTTTTACGTAATTGGATGCGCATAGTAAGCATGCTAGGTTTATCGCGTTTATCAAGCATATTTTAGAATTACTGCGAGCATGTTTTACATGTTGAGTTCTATAGAAAAGCATGCTAGGATTACGTGATGCATGGACAAACCTTTTGAATAAAAGACTAAGCAAGCAACCCGACAAATTAATTTTTCAAATTAAAATGTCAAGACCTCCTTTTGATCTCTAAACAAAGTGAGGCCTGCTTGTGAGTGGCGATCCACAGCGTGGCTTGCTTGCCTTTTATCATAAGTTTGTTAGATGAGATTTCTAAATAAAACATTTTAAATCTATTGAGAAGTGGGAGTTTCATGTGTAGCGATCCACGCAGCGTGGCTGCGTATGTGCGATTTTCATAAGTTCTCTAGAGATAGATATAAAATGAGATAACAAAAGAATTTGAATTGGGCGGTATGGTCCGGTGAGTATACCAATTCTAAAATTCATCTTCTATTTGTTAAAATTGTGGTCATTGCTTGACATCACCTCAAGTACAACTTCCATGAAGTCCGCTTCTTGCGATAGTGATGTGGTCTAGTAAGGTCGAATCGTTAATTTCATTTGTCATAAGGATAAGTTGACATGGATTGAAATTAAGCGACTAAAGGTATATTTTAGTGCAGTCGAGGGGTTCGTAATGGCGTCCACACGCGTGGCTTGCATGTGGAATTCCTTGGGCGATTGGAGGTTCAATTAATATTGTTTTATCAAAAGGTTACAATATTATTATTACGAATTATTTGCGATCGTATGCTTATGTGTTTTACATTATCGTTTCGAGATATGTCTCTTACGCCGATTATCAATATGCTACGCACAAAATCCGTTATCGGTCCAATTTTTATCAGTGGAAGCGAAACATGGAATATGTTCTTATCATTGAAGAACACATGTTTGTTCTCACTACTCCTAAACCCGATGCCCTAACGGCGCATCGACTAATGAGCGACGAGAGTCAAGCGGACTTTGGAATAAGTCGAACAATATGGCTAAATGCTATATGATGACTACGATGTCCAAAGGCTTGCAGTACTGACATCGATCGATGGTGAGCCGACGATATTTGGTCGAGTCTCGAGAGTAAAGTTTGGGCGATCGGATCGGACGATCGACTTCCACACAATGAGAGAAATCTTGGCGTGTAAGATGGAAGAAGGAAGTTCGGTCCATGAACATGTCTCCCATGACTCATCTCATGGATAGTCTTGATCGGTTGGGAGGAGGTATTGACGGCGAAGCGAGGTCGATATCATCCTCAATACCTTGCCAGAAGTCTTTTGAGAACTTTCGGCGTGAATGCGATCATGAGCAAGACCGAGTTTACACTTAGTCGGTTGCTTAATGATCTCGTTCTTTGCGGAAGGAGTTATGGGAAAAGGAGCACATGCTCTTGCTAGCACATCTAAGGGCCCAAAATTTTCATCGCCATAAAATGGAAATAGAAAAAGGGTTCCAAAGGTGGTAGAGGCGAGGAAATAGTGGGAGTAATGGGAGCAAGAACATGGTTGCCACGGAGGCTTGAAGAAGCCAAAGGAGAAGGCAAGTGCTTCAGTCGGTAGGCGGGCATTGGAAGGCAAGTGCCCTATGCTCGAGGGCTCAGTCGCCATTTGCTTTAGTGTGAAACATGTTTAGCGACTTGTTCTACCCGTTCTTGGGTAGTAGATCTGGTATATTGATCATATTGTTACACCTTGCGGGGTTCCTGCGGACAAGGAGGCTGTTTGATGGAGAGATAACGATCTCCATGGGCACGCGGTGAAAGTCGAAGCTGCAGTTGGAGATGTTTCTTTATGTTTTGGGACAACAGTTTTAGTTTTGAAAGGCGTTTTATATGTGCGGATTTTGGTGGAACCTTGTTCTGTTTGAAATTATTTACTCATGGATATTACATTATTTTTGATAGTGGTGTTTCTATCATAAGAAATGACGAAGTTATACGTGTTGGCACCTTATATAATTAAGCTTTATACTATTTACGCAAAACATAATACCTATAACTATGTTGCATCTTCATCAAACCACTAAAAGAGAAAGTTTTCTTAGCAAGATGACTCTACTTTTCTCTGGCATCTTAGATTAGGTCACATCAATCTAAATAGGATCCAAGGCGGCTAAGAATGGGCGTTGGGTAATCTCATGGTTACTCGGTTCCCGATCTGCGAATCTGTATAGAAGGTAAGATGTCGACCGGACCCTTCAGCGAAGGGTTATAGAGCGAAAGAAATGTTAGAGTTAGTCCATTCGACTGTGTGGACCGATGTCCACACAAGCTCGTGGAGAATGCAGTATTTTGTCACTTTCATTGTGATTACTCAGAGTGCGGATCGTATACCGCTTCACCCAAGTCGAATGCTTTGAGAAATTCGAAAGAGTTTAAGGCGGAGTGGAGGCGAAGCTAGGTAAGTATCAAGTCCTGCTGCGGTCTGATCGCGGTGGCGAATACCTCGATAACGAGTTTATGGACTATCTAGTAAAGTGTGGGATTACATCCCGGCGCACTTCACCAGACACACCACAACAAAATGGTGTGTCGGAGGCGAAAAATAGGACTCTTTTGGAAATGGTTAGATCTATGATGAGTTATGCTACATTGCCTATTTCGTTACGGTGATATGCCTTAGAGGCGGACATACTTGCTAAATCTATTACCGTCAGTCGATCGAAAATACCCTTTCGAGGTTGTGGTTTGGGCATGAGCCGATTTAAGCCACTTAAGGATATGGGGCGATCCGGCACATGTCTTTGAACAAAAGGCGACAAGTTGGAGGCTAGATCGGCGCAAGGTTGTTTATTGGCTATCCTAGAGGAGCGAAGGTGGTTTATTCTATAGTCTAAGGATCGGAAGGTCATTATTAGCACTAATGCCCGATTCTTGAAGATGATTATATGAAAATCATAAGTCCAAAGTTGAAATCATTCTTCAAGAATTAGAAGATGATCGTATTCCACCACCGATTAGGCGAAAGTGCGAGATGTCGAGTCAGTGGGAGGATGGACACACGAGATACTTCAAGAAATTGAAGTGGGTCGAGTTCCACTTGGAGATACCGACCGTCTGTGTGGTACCTACACAGACAAGTTGTGCAAGTTAGAGAACCATAAGTATCTGCACCCACCGTTGCCATTGTGCTGTAGAACCTCGTCGTAGTGGGAGGGTTGTTCGTCGACCAAGCGATTTATGTTTGTGGGTGAATCTTGGTTTGGTCGGTGACGAACATGCAATAATCGACCCATGGACATCTGAGGAGGCGATACAAGATATTGATGCAAGATCATGGCACACGCTATGGACTTAGAAATGGAGTCCATAACGGCTATGGATGTATATGAAAAGACACCTCTACCGGATGGCGGAAGCCATAGGTAGTAAGTGGATATACTGAGGAAGAGATTCCGATGGAGGTTTGACTTTTAAAGCCGGGCTTGTGGCGAAAGGGTACACTCAGTTGAGGGCATCGATTTCGATGAGACCTTTTAGCTGTGTAGCAATGCTCAAGTCCATCGAAATTCTTCTAGCCATAGCAGCCCACTTGAACTAGAGGTTTGGCAAATGGATGTTAAAACCGCTTTTCTAGCGGTTACCTTGAGGAAGGTAGAGACATCTATATCAGCAACCTTTGAAGGTTATGTGGTAAAGGGTGAAGAGCATCTAGTATGGAAGCTTAAGAAGTCCATTTATGGACTTAAGCGAACCTCGATCATGGAACTTACGCTTTGACGAGGTGGTAAAGTCTATGGATTTACCCGGTTGCCTAGCGAGTTGTGTGTATCGGTTAGATGTCAACGGTGATGTGGTATTTCTTGCACTTTATGTAGATGACATCCTTCTAGTTGGCAACAACGAAGTGTTATCGAGCGTAAAGAGTTGGTTATCCGATCAGTTTTAAATGAAAGACCTAGGAGATGCGGCGTACATTCTTGGGATCAAGGTTTACGAGATCGCAAGAAGAAAATATTGACCTTATCTCGGGCGTCTTACATTGATCTGTGATTACTCGTTTTAGTATGCGGACCCGCGAGAAAGGATTGCTACCTTTCGAGACATGGCGTTCCTTTATCTAAAACGCAGATCACCTATATTTAAAGGAGATAGAGGAAATGAGACAAGTTCCTTACGCTTCCGCCGTGGGAAGTCTCATGTACGCAATGCTTATGCGAGGCCCGATATACGCTATGCGGTAGGCATAGTAGCTAGATATCGATCTAACCTGGACAAGCTCATTGGATTGCGATAAAGCATATACTCAAGTACACGAAAAGGACTCGAGATTATAGGCTAGTTTACCATGCGAGATAGTCTAATGCCTTTGGGTTATATAGACTCGGTTCCAAGTGGCCGTGATGAGAAAAAGTCGACCTCGGGCTATGTGTTTACCTTGGGAGGTGGAGCCGTATCTGGCGGAGTGCAAGCGGCGATGCATTGCGGACTCTACCATGGAAGCGAATATGTAGCAGCCGGAGGCTTCTAAGGAGGCTGTATGGTTGAGAACACCTCATGGATCTAGGTGTGGTACTGGTTTGCCCAAAGTATCATAGTTTCTTGTGATAACTCGGTGCGATGTGAAACTCGAAGGAACCACGGACCCTAAAGCGACAAAACACATAGAGAGAAAGTACCATGTCATACGAAATCGTTAGGCGAGGTGGCGTGCTGATTGAAAAGATTGATCTGACGGAAAATCTAGCGGATCCATTCACGAAGAGCACTGCCGCAAAAGTCTCGATGAACACGTTAGAGGACTTGGATTGCGCTTGATGGCACCCACTTAGAAAACTTTTGTATAAGTGGGAGAAGCAAAGTGATGGTTGTTTGTAATAGCTAGTAGAAAGACACATTGTATACTAAAAGTTTGCTTTAGTATAAGTGGGAGATTGTTGGATTTGTATCTTGGCGGTTTGGTTGAGCTTGTATACAATGTTTCTGTTACCACTATTACAATCTCTATCGATTTGAATACTTGATTACATATATCGTGTCCCTTATCTCATATATAAGTTAGATCATACGGTGGGTGAAGATCACGAAGTGCGTATGATTGGTCGAGCTTAATGAGATATAAAAAGTTTCACACCGAGGCGACTTAAGGGCGAGTTGTCGGTTTAGGTGTAGTATAGATAAGTGACTTGACTTGGTTGCTTGTCTATCTTGGTACATCTACGGCGTATTGAAGGATCACGGTGAGATGTGTTCTTCTTTCGACCGTCGTGAAGAACCAAGATCTCGGTGACTTCGATGATCTAAACCTCGATAAGGTATTAGGTGAGTATGAGTTCTTGACCATCACTTTGACTTGTTATGAGTGAGGTTATATGTTCTAACCAATTCTCCGCATCTTGGGTGGTGGCTGTCTTGTATGTCACGCTAGTTATACATGTCAGTCACCGTATCCGTTAAGGATGATGGCGTCCCATAAGGAGCTCAAGGTTTATTGTACTAAACCGCGGGTTGAGTTAGCTCAGTACAATAATAAGGTTGAGTGGTACTACTTAAGGAAATGAAGTTATTAAGCGTTTTAAGCGATCGATTGCTAGAAATGATTAATGGACGTTCGATATCTTAAATACGGGGATTCGTAATGTCTAAGTGCAAGCCCCGACTCAACCGGTAATAAAGGGGTAAGTCGGCATTTATTCTCTAGTGGCATGAATAAATGTTTATAAATTAATTTATGTTACAGGTGAACATAAGATAATTAATTTATTTGAGGCCCATCTTTATTCCTTGCATTTGATCCACAGGGTGGCCCGTCCAGGGCCGTAGCTCGAAAATCGGCGCCCTACTAGCTCTCTATGGCGAGATTTTATTCTCTTTATCCCACAGGATATAATTATATTTATGGTATATGCATAGATCCTTTCCATATAAGATTATGGTAATAATCACGAGTATGGAAATAATCACGAGGTATGGAAATAATCCTAAGATTATGGTAATATTCCATATAGGATTATGGTAATTTCCATATAGGATTATGGTAATTTCCATATGGGATTAAGGTAGTGCATTATAAATATAAGGTATGAGATAAAGTCTAGGTTAATGCTCATATAATTAACACACAATTTCGGTAATCTCATTGGCTTTGAGAGAAAATTTTCGTGAGTTTTAGTGAGAGTGCATTGGGTGATTTTCGAAGCATTCTCCATAGATCGTCCTCACTCGGCGTTGGAGATTGGGCAGCAGGGATCTGATCCGAAGGTCAAAGCTCGAGTCCGATCCGTTCGATCCGTTCATCTCGTTCCATCGACCTCTTGGATCAAGGTAAACACGTGAAAACCCCAGCGTGTTGCGATTTAATTATATAGGCATCTGGAGCTTATAATCAATGTATGGTGAATTAAACACCGAAGATGGATCCTCGGGCGAGGTTAACATATGTTTTCCTACAATTGGATCGCGAGATCATATATTATTGAAAAGCATTTGGCGAGTTCGTGGCATAAGCGGTTCATAAATCGGAGTTCGAGGCGAGAGAGCGGGCCAAATGTCGAATCGCGCGCGTCGTGCACGAGCGCCAGCAGCGCTCGCCCGCCGTACCGCCCGCCGCCCGTACCGCGCCCCCACCGCCGCGTCCAGCGCGTGTCACTCGGCCACCAGCGCGGGTCAGCAGCGCGCGTTGCCCAATTACCTCCGGCGCTCAAGCCGGCCGGCGCTCGCCTCCCTCGCCCGCTCGCCGCGCAGCCCAGCGCCAGCGCTTCACCGGCGCTTCGCTTTGCCAGCGCCTCGCCCAGCGCCAGCGCCTCGCCTCCTGCTCGTGCGGCGCCCGCCGCGCCGCCGCCTTCGCCCGTCCGTCGCCGCAACTCCAGCGTTCACTTCAGCGGCGTTCGCTCACCCGTCCGTGGCGGGTTTCGCCCGCGCCAGCGCTCATGCCGTCCCAGCGCTCTGCTCGCGTCCTCACGCTCAAGACACGCGCGAATCTCGGGCGCCCGCCGCCTTGTTGCGCCCGAGCGCCCATGCCGCGCTCGCCTCCACCTAGCCCCGCATCCGGCGCTCGTTTCCCTCGCGCGCTCAGCAATTCTTCCTCGCGCGTTCACAATGAACGCTCGCCTACTTCTTTCTCGAGCTTTCACGAACCGCGCGCTGCCGAACCGGCGGCGTTCACTTTGAAGTCGAGCGTTTTACGAACTGCGCTCGTTATGAACCGGTCTCACTTTTAATTAATATATATATGCGTTTAGGTTTCAGTTTGGGGTCCGCATAATTGAGTTCTATTTTCTCACGCGGCGTCATTGCTCTTGTTTCTTCCATGACTCTTGATGGATCGATACAACAGATAATTTAATTTCAATTCTGTTTTAGTTTCATCTTTGAATGTTTGATTCATCAATTTATGCTTTGGATTATCAGTTCTTGTGGAATCAATTTCTGAGTTTATTATTTGATGATTCTTATCAATTCAATTCATAGTAATGATGGATTGGATTTTCATGTTCCGTTGGTTTAATTTGCTTAATGATTTCTTGCTTTCGTTTATTTGCAATTAGATTTAGATTGAGGATTGACAAACCCTATGAATAATATGATTGCATATGCTTTTATTCTTGCTTTGATTTATCGCTTTCATAGTTCAACTAGGGATTGACAACCTGGTTTAGATTTATCGTTTTATTAGTTTAGCTCGGGATTGTGACCCCTAGCTTAGGATCTTTGTTTAATTCTCCGTATTTCTATTCTGCATGTTCCAAACCCTCGTTGATGTTAGAATGTTTAGGATTTAATCGCTTTACGTATGCAACATGAACAATCATACTGTTAAGTTTTCCTTGAGAGCGACTCGTGTTAACTTACCACGCCACGATTACCTCGTGCGATTGCGAGTAATTTGAGTGTGTTTTAGCTCGATCAATTTTGGCGCCGTTCTTGAAAAAACTTTAGGCGTATTGTTTATGTTGTTTATTCTGTGTTTCTTTTCTTTACTGTTTGGTTATTTTCTCCACAGTGCGTGTAATTTTGTTTTGTTGTTGGTATACGCTAATGCGGGGTTATCAACGATGCGATTAGGGTCGACTTTGGTGGGGGAGAAGTTTCGTCGTGATGGGCAAATTCTTCTTTCGAAGAAGGAGCCCAGTCGACTTTCTAAGGATGTCAGGTCGGTATGAGCCACAACATATGATCCTTCTTTGGGATCACAGCCTCACCAACGATTTGGGATATTGGGATCCTGACGCAACAACGCCTCCACAACGACCGGAATATTGGAATCCACCGTACTTTGAGGATCGAGCCTCCAATCCCCTCGGGATCAACCGCCTCCATGACACTATGAGGATCAATCCTACAATACCTCTTGGGAGCAACCACGCCTCCACCTCGGTGTAGTACCCACAACAACCACCTCCACCTCATTACTCATACCATGACCACCTCCACCTCGGATGACGGCTTGGGAGGATGAGCTAACTTTCAAGAAGGCTGTCCATTCGAAAAATGGATGCTTTAGTCGAGGTTTGGATCTTGCAAATGCCTCGACTGCGTTTGGAGCCTTAAATAGGATATGTCGAGCACCTTGATAAGTCATTGCGACAAGGGATGGAACTTCAAACCAATCCGATCGGATCGATCGGTCCTTTGTTCTAGAAAGTGATCGATAGTTGAAAATTGGTGGAAGAGACATCGGATGAGGCTGCTGCGATCCGAGGCGGAAAACGAGGAGGCGGCGAAATCACACCTTTCCCGCACCAACCGATCAGGCTCATATGGTCACTACTCTTGGGTGATCGATTGTTGAAGATGGGGTGAGAGAAACACACGAAGAGCATTGCTGCCGGATGAGGCGGAAAGTGAGAGCAGTGGGCACGTGTGGATGAGAAGCATAATCGAGCCCGATGGCGTTTTTACGAGCGGATAACAAGGAAGAGTGGGCAAATCGATCGATAGCATTCAACACTCACTCCGGAGGTGAAAAATTATCGAACATGTGGAGGAGGATGAAGAGGGATGAAGCAAGAGTGGGCACTCGAAGTTGATGACATGCAAAACCCTCTGGAAGTGAAAGAGCTGCCTCCACATGTAGTATGGGATCCCGGAGGATGACACAATGATAACAAGGTTGAGGTAACTTCAATTGTTGTCGACATCTAATTCACCAAAGTATCGTGCTTTGGGAATTATAGTTATCTATTTTCTTTGGAGAATAGGATGTTTGACTTGAGCTTAAATGATTAGTTGTTTGCTTCCTTTCTTGTCTCTATGCTTATATGGTTCATCCGATACTTTGGCGAGATGGTATTTACGCGGTGAAGGACTATGGATAGTCCGTTGTTGACTGAACACGTCGTGCTCACGACGTTAAGCGAAATCTTGCGTGGGAGTTGACCCACGGATTTTTATTGCTTTTTCTTTCTTTCTTTTCTTCGTCTTGTTTTGTTGTTCTTGTTGATCTATCTGTTGTTGTTGAGTTTGTTTTGCTCGGATCTGGAAAGTTGTCGGCGAGATGAAGCCGTGGTCTCCAACTCTCGGTAGCACATTAAATCGATTATCGAAAGTATCATCCTCTATGGTCATTTGAGCTTTTGATGTTTTGAGCAGGGGACGATGCTCGATTTAAAAATGGGGATGTTTACTCGGTTTGTGTACGTTTCTTATATATTTTCGTATGCTTAATAGCGTGCCCTTGTGCTTATTTTGATTGTTTGGACGTAAAATTATGTCTATCTGAAATAAGTTAGGATTTTGATTTGTGCAACTTGAACTCGTGGTATTGATCGAACCTTGGCGTATTTCTCGTTTATCTTGATGTCGTGTGATTAAAGTGCAATGTGAATTGGCGAGATTGTGTGAATTGATTTTAAATCGATGGTTATTGGCGTGATTTGTCCGGCTAATGCTAGGGGAGTGTTAACGGGGTGGTTACCTATATACTCGTTTCATATGTAAAAAAAAAAAAATATGTGTGAAAAAGAAAATAAGGAGAATTAAAACTCAATGTTGTTGAGATTGTATAAATGGAGGATGGGATTACGCCCTCTTTCTCGTAAATTGAGAAATGGGCATGGAAACCACGATAGGAGACTCGAGTTCATCGAGACTTCACCTTCGAACATTGTTACAAAATTTGTTTATACTTTCTTTGTGTTCTCAAAAGAAACTTGTTGCTAAAGGTAACCATTTAGTTAATTCACCTCTAGCGGAGAGTTGGAGTGCGAGCAAAAATAACCTACACTGTTTGTTTGATATATTCACAATCTTAGATTTGTTTCACATTAACTTTTATTATGTATTCATCATGTTTGGGGGAATTGCAAAGAGATTTGATTGATTGGACTAAGAGTGATGTTGCATGAGTTATCTTCGAACCTTATTAGTATAGACTTTGCTTGAGACAAGCAAATGGATAAGTATTGGGGAGTTGTTTGGTTTGATTTTGTGATGATTCTTGGTATTGTTTTACGTGTCATTTTCTATGGTTTATCCTATTTATATCGTTGGTTTGATTAATGTTTATTGATTCGGACTTACTTCGTTCGTCTCGATGTTTTGTAGGAAAAGCGGTATAAAATAAGATGAATTGGATCTGCCAGGATCATATATTATTGAAGAGCATTTCGACAGGAGTTCGTGGCACAAGCGGTTCATAAATCGGAGTTGAGGCGAAGCGGGCGAAATGTCGAGTCGCGCACGTGCGTGCACGAGCGCCAGCGCTTCGCCAGCTGCTGCGGCCCACGCCCGCACCCGCGTGCCCACCCCACGTCCAGCGTGTCACTCAGCCACCAGCGCCCGGTGGGTCAGCGCGTTGCCCAATTACCTCCGGCGCTCAAGGCCGGCCGGCTCACCTTCCCGCCCGCGCTCGCCCGCCGAAGACCCACCGCCGGCCACGGCGCTTCCGCTTTATAGCGCCTCGCCCAGCGCGCAGCGCCTCGTCTCTGCCGTGCGGGGCCGCGCGCGATGCCGGCGCTTCGCCCGCGTCGCATGCGCCCGCAACTCCAACGTTCACTTCAATCGGCGTTCGCTCACTAGCCCCGCGTCCGGCGCTCGTTTCCTCGCCGCTCGGCAATTCTTCCTCGCGTTCACAATGAGCGCTCGCTACTTCTTCTCGAAGCCTTTCACGAACCGGCGCTGCTGAGCAAGCGTTCACTTTGAAGTCGAGCGTTTTACGAACTGCGCTCATTATGAACCGGTGCTCACTTTTAATTAATATATATATATGCGCGTTTAGGTTTCAGTTTGGGGGGTCCGCAATTGAGTTCTATTTTCTCACGCAGCGTCCGCTGCTCTTCTGCTTTCTTCCACAGCTCTTCAACAGATCGATACAACAGATAATTTTAATTTCAATTCCTGTTTTTAGTTTCATCTTTGAATGTTTGATTCATCAATTTATGCTTTGGATTATCAGTTCTTGTGGAATCAATTTTACAGTTTATTATTTGATGATTCTTATCAATTCAATTCATAGTGACGATGGATTGGATTTTCATGTTCAGATTGGTTTAATTTGCTTAATGATTTCTTTGCTTTCGTTTATTTGCAATTAGATTTAGATTAAGGATTGACAAACCCCATGAATAATATGATTGCATATGCTTTTATTCTTGCTTTGATTTATCGCTTTCATAGTTCAACTAGGGATTGACAACCCACGTTTAGATTTATCGTTTTATTAGTTTAGCTCGGGATTGACAACCCCTAGCTTAGGATCTTGTTTAATTCTCCGTATTTCTATTCTGCATGTTCCAAACCCTGGTTGATGTTAGAATGTTTAGGATTTAATCGCTTTCACGTATGCAACATGAACAATGCAGCCTGTTAAGTTTTCCTTGAGGGCGACTCGTGTTAACTTACCACGCTTCTGATTACCTAAATGCGATTGCGAGTAATTTGAGTGTGTTTTAGCTCGATCAATTGTATACGTAATGGCTGCTCGAAACTTAGATTACGAGCATTCTTCCGCCGTCGGGATCTTCATAGCATTGAATACATTGAGCGTAACCTTTTGATCATTCACCCTCATTGTGAGTTCTCCCTTTTGAAGATCAATCGAGTCCGTCCGGTTGCAAGGAAAGGGCGTCCCAAAATGATAGGCACCTCGTGATCGCTTCACAATCCAAAATGATGAAATCGGCGGGAAAAATGAACTTATCCACTTTTACTAGCACATCTTCAATTTTCCTTGGGATGAGCCATAGATCGGTCCGCCATTGCAAGTCCTTTGTTGTGGGCCTCGCTTCTCCTATCGAGCTTCTTGAATATTGAGGCGGTATCAAATTTATACGCTCCCGGATCACATAAACACGACCGGCGTCGCGTCCTCCAATTGAGCATGGAATTGTAAAGCTCCTGGATCTTTCAACTTGGGTGGGATTTTGCTCTTCAACATGGTATCTGCTCTCGGTCGGTGCCAGCTGTTTGAAGTCACCCAAGCGTCTCTTTTGGTTAGGATGTCTTTCAAGAACTTCACATAATTAACATCTGCTCCAGCTTGACCAATGGAATGTTAATATCAATTGCTTTAAGACATCTAGGAATCTTTGAAGCTGGGTATCTTGTTGCTTCTTTTCAACCTCTCGGGGAAAGGAGGGTGGATGATATACCACCTCGTCCATGAAGCTTGACAATGGATTTGCTGCGGTGGCTCCTCGGCATTACGAGGTTGCTTGGTCTTCGTTTCGACACCTTCTTTGTTAGTTTTCGACGACTCCGCCTTCTCTTCTTGGTTCGGCAACTCAGTTTCATGCATCTGCTTTCCACTTCGTAGCGTGATAGCCTTGACATGTTCCTTGTCTTTCCGTGGATTTTCGGTGTCATGGCGGATTACCAAGTAGTCGATTCCTCATCTCGTTGGCTAATTGTCGATCTGAACCTCCAAATTCCTTAGAAGTAGGCGCCCTTATATTCTTGCATACATCTTGGCCGTATACTCCTTCGTCAAAGTTTGATAGATTTGGGCTGCGTAATGGCTGTTGCTACTTGGTTGGAAATTTCTTTGGTATGTATTTTCTCAAATTTCCACCACCACTTGGGACCCTTGGCCTCCCACGAGTGGGATGTTGTCGCCATCCGGATTGTATGTTTGTGAATAAGGATTATTCCTCAGCGACTATCGAAGGTATGGGTTTGATGGGCAACTATCAAGGTATGCCCTTCTCAATAAGCATGACACCTCGTTCGCTTGCATTGTGTGTGACCTTTGGAACACTTGTCGGTTGAACAAGCTGGATTGGCTACTTGCAAGCCTTTTAACATATTGCTCATGGATGCCACTTAGCGGTTAATGTCGTCGGGGAATCGACCTCGAAACACTCCGACACGATTTCTTCCCCATTGGACACGAGGTGGACCATTGGCGGTTGTTGTTGCAATCCTTTCCCGGATCTCATATGCCTCATTGTATGATTTGGAGAGAATAGCTCCATTTGCGAGGCATCGAGCACCAGCGTGTGGGCGCGTTTAGCCCGTTATAGAAAGTCTCAAGTTGAATGCGGTGCGGGATGCCATGGTGAGGGCATTTCCGTAGCATTTCCTTATAACGTTCCGTGCCTCGCTGACTCATCATCATTTGTTGAAATGACATGATGTCGTTCGAAATCCGGCATTCTTTGTGGGTGGAAAATACTTCATCAAGAATTTTCCCCTAGCTCGTTCCACAGTGATGGAGTCAGATGGAAGACCATTCGACCATGCTTTTGCGATCTCGTAGTGAAAGGAAATAACCCGAAGTCTTAAGCGCTTGGCGAAAACTCTGGCGGCAGGCAGTCAGTCGACCTCGAAGACCGAAGATGAAGGTGAGGATCCTCGTGGCTTGACCAGAACGCCTTACTATTTGAAGCATTTGAAACATGGTGGTTTCATTTCGAGCCGATTGCTTGCACCTCGGGTCTTGTAATTCTTGGGTTTAGCTCATTAAATCTAGGGTTAGCATAATCACGTATACCCCTCTCATGTCATCAGCAATGACTATGGCATTTCCACCATTACCTCTGATGCGGCCATTACGGCTTTGCGCTCTGCGGGCTTTTGCCGGCCTTCCTCTGCGAAAGGTGCGTTCGATCTCTAGATCTAGCAGATTGTAATACTGCGCTTTTGCCTTGCGCATATACCACAAGCCGAGCCTATTTCCGCAAAGGAAAATAAGCGGGTGAACCACTAATTACGAAACACAAAGTTGCAATATCAACGTAATTTATAATTGGCAATCCCGTAGCGCGCCAAAAACTTGTTGTATAATGTGTGTAACACAATTAAATGTCTTGTAAGTGCGTAATCAACAAGTAATACATGGAAGAATTCGAGATCGAATCCACGGGGATTGCAATATACGTCCGGATGACAACTTTGTTTTGTAAAAAGGATTTAAAGGGAAATTGAGCGGTGGTAGCTCTTAAAATAAAAACTCGACTACGAACTTAAATTAAAGGACTTTGGCAAAGCGAGGTAAACATCGAACATAAATGGCGAGGAAAATGCGATATCAAGGAAGATAAAGCGACTTGATCTCTCGGTTCCACCATACTACGTACTAATAATGCTACTGACATTATCGTTGCCTTATCACTATGACATGAACCTCTCAGATTCTTAGTATTTTCCAAATCTAAGATATATTACGAGGCCTCTCAATATATTCCTATATTGAACTACCATAGAATACCTTTACTAATCCATTCATCTTTACATAAGGTAAACACATATTCTATGCTATTCACACACATAATATAAAATCATGTTCTTCGTCACTCTTTTGTGTTCCACTCTATAAGAGCTTCCCAACAATTATAGAACTAAGATCTCGATAATGGTGATCAGCATGAGCAAGATAAAATAATTCCAAAGGAGCAATAGTGATTTTAACAAGATATGTGTAGAGATAAGATCGTCACCACGAGCATGGGTTTCATCAAGAAATCAAGCCATACGGGTTTAGCTCATAACGAGTACATTAAGCGATATTCAAATAAACAAAGCCATATCAACTAAGAAGAATTAGGAAATGAAATTAGAACTAGTCAAGGAATCGCGTGCTTGCTCTTGGATAAATCGTCTCTTCCGATGACTTCCTCTCAAGAGATCATGCTAGATTCCCTTCTCTCCAGATGGTTCTCTTTTATTTTCCCTCAAAACCGAATGAATCATTTTTGATTGTCTCCCCTTTTCAATAACAACCTATGGCGTTTTTTAGGGTGCGGGCGTGCACCTACCAGCCCTCATCCTCGATACTTTCCCTTTCCATTGCTCGATAGAAACGAGCAGCGTGCCTCTTTTACATTGCCGTGGCTAGCTGCCGCGTGGTTGTGGTCTGCGGATTTTCTCTTCGTCTTGGCCCGAAACCTTCAGCGCTTTGTCATTAGCCTTCCATGAGAGCGGTCTCGTCCACTAGTACGAGCTCTTCTACTTCATTTGCACAAGCACGAGCTCGTCTTCTCTTATGAACTCGACCTCGCTCACGAGTCCGACCTCTTCGACCTCGACCTCGTGACTTCGCTTGCTTGCTTTGAGCTCGACCTCGCTCCATTTACTGAGCTCGACCTCGCTCCATTCTGAACTTGACTTCGCTCCAGAGCTCGACCTCGGCTGCGAGAGCGTCCTCATTTGCGACTTTGCACCAGCATAAGTCCAGCATCATTTGTTCTCTTGTGGAGTTCGTCTTCTTCGTTTCATGAACAAGAGCTCCTCTACGTTTGCGAGCTCTTCAGTCTTGAGGTCGACTTTGGTTATGAGAGCTCGGCATCAGTTATGAGAGCTCGACATCAGTTTGAGAGCTCGGCATCAGTTATGAGAGCTCGGCATCAGTCAGTTCTCTCTTCTGGAGCTCGGTTTCGACACTTCGCTCCAGCATTCTCAGTTTTCACTTTTCCTTTGAGCTTTGACTTTGCTTTTCGAGCTCGACCATGCTCCCGCATTACTCCAGTATTGTTCAACTATTCCTCATCCTTTCGAAGTCAATCTCGCTCACGAGTTTGGCCTGGAGCTTGGCTTCGCCTTAGCAGACTTCGGTCTCGGCTTTCCTGCCGCTCTTCCTGCTACATGCCATAGATTGATTAATTAATGCTAAAAATTCACCTAAAACCCCATAAAAACACCTGACTCAATCCTACACAAACACACACACGAAAACATAAACATACAAAACAACAGCAAACAAACGAACAGAACATAGAACACTGAAGGTTATTATCATCAAAAAGGTCACATAATAACTCTTTTACAAGAGTTATCACTTGTCAGCAAGGGAAAGCTGTGCATCAACGTCCGTCAGGTTTGTTGCAGCTGCTACCACTTCTGGAGTGGAAGTGGGATCATATCGGTATGGATTTTGCGGTGAGTTTTCCAAGGTCAACGCGAGGAAACACCGCTATATGGGTTGTCATCGACAGACTGACGAAGTTAGCTCATTTCTTACCGATTCGGATGCCGTACGGGTTAGATAAGCTTGCTCATCTTTACGTCAGAGAAATCGTACGGTTACATGGTGTGCCAGTATCGATTACGTCAGATCGTGACCCGAGGTTCACGTCAAGGTTTTGGAGAAGTCTGCAAGGAGCCATGGGGACCAAGCTGAATCTTAGAACAGCCTTCCATCCTCAAACAGACGGTCAATCGGAGAGAACGATTCAAGTCTTGGAAGACATGCTGTGAGCAGTCTTAGCCGACAGAGAAGGAAATTGGGAAGAGATACTATCTTTGGTGGAGTTTTCCTATAACAATAGTTATCAGGCCACCATAGGAATGGCTCCCTATGAAACGTTGTAAGGAAGAAAGTGTCGATCCCCACTTTATTGGGATGAAGTGGGCGAGAGGAAGATGTTGGGACCAGAGATGGTTCAGCAGACGGTTGGGTTATCGATCAGATCAAGCGGAGGATCGAGGAAGCTCGGGATAGGCGAGAAGTCCTATCTGGACCCGATGTCATACGGATCTTGATTCATGGTCGGAGATCGCGTCTTCATAAGGTTTTCCGACGAGAGGAGTCGTTCATTTGGGGAACCGAGGTAAGTTGCGATCAAGGTTTGTTGGACCTTCGAGTTCAGAGAGGATAGGCCCGTTGCCTATAGGTTAGCGTTCCGCCTAGCATCGGAGATGTGCGGCGTGTTCCGTTTCTCGATTATGAAATGCGTATGCGACCCAAAACACGTGATCAGCGGATCAAGTAATCCTTTCCCGGTTTGAGTTACGAGGAGACGATGGCTATCTTGGAGCGAGAGTCGATGAGTTGAGGAACAAGCGATTCGGGTGAAAGTGTTGTGGAATCACTATGGCGATGAGGAAGCTACATGGGAGTTGGAAGACAAGTTGGGGCTCGGTGCCACGAGTTGTTTCCACGTGTTTGAAATTCGGGTTGAAATTTTTCTAGGAGGAAGGATGTAATACCCGTCCTTCCTAAGCTTCGAGTTTGCATGGCACGTTTTCCAAGAATATGTCAAAGGTTGACTTTTTGTTTTGGTGATGCGACCGTAACGAAACCTCAGGCATTGCGAAGAGCATCTTATGATGAATTCATAGACACTAAGTATGCAGGTTTTCGACCACCCACGAAGGTTTGGCCCTCCGGGGAAGTTATCAAAAAATTAGACTATTCTTGGGTCTTTTAAAAGCATATATTGTTTATAGTCGTTGTGTCCGGTATTTTATTTCGAGTCCATGGGCACCAAGTTTGCTAAATTTGGAGTCCGTTTGCAAAATATCGTCATTTTTTGCGTTTTTAAAAAAGGGCATTTAGCATGTTGTTCTGTGACCCTGCTTTCCTATAAATAGAGGCTAGGGCCTTCATTTTCAACGTTCATTTCTTCATCTCTGTGTTTACGAAAGAGTTGAGCAGCTCGGTATCTACTGGAATCGGCTTGGAGGAGTGGGGATCGGCCGAGGGAGGCTCGGCAGGCGCCTCGTAAGCGGCTTCTTGCCACCACCGCCAATCGGCCCCTCTTGGCAGCCCGTTTTCCATTTTGTCCTTTTCTTGTTTTGATTCCGCCTTTTTGTAGATCCCATAGCATAGAACTCGGGTTTCTAAAGGGACGAGGCGAGAAAACGACCGGAGGTCAGCCGATTTGGCCAAACCGCCGCCGCCCATTACCGCCTCTGTCGTCCCTCTTGGCCACTGATTGGTGGTCAACAGGCCACCTTTTAGCTACGGGCCCTTTAGGTTTTGAGTTCTGGGCTATGCATTCTACTAAAGTACCGATTCCGTTTTTCTGTTTTTCGTGTTTCTGCATGTCGGGATGTTTTCCGTTGTATCGACTTTTCTAAAGGAAGTACATGCCGGGTTATCCATTTTCGACATAGTTTTTCATTCCATGTACCTCGTAATGCATATTTCTTATGTTTCCATTTTCATGCATCGATTTTAGGATGGTTTATCCTGGATTTGAGGATAGGCATCGATTTTTGAAGCTTCTTCGCTGCTAAGATTTGTGTCAACTTGCATGTATGTATATTTTGAAGGTACCCTATTATGGAGTGCGATGCCACGAATATATTTCCATACGCATCGAGTTGATTTGAAAACCGGAGGTGCCAAATGTGGAGTTGAAGAGTCAAAACCTCCGTTTCGTTTCGATCTTCGTTTGGATCAGGTTGTTGCTTTTGTTTTGTGGGATGTGACTCCAAAAGTTGTTCCATCTTGTTACCATGTACCTACTAGTGCGATCGGTGAAGTTTTTGGATCTGCGGATAGCTCCCAGTTAACGTTTTTGTCTGTTCAGGTTGGTTTATATATGCTTATTTTGAGTTATTTACTCTGATATTTCAAAATAAAACATGTGCACCGTGAAAAATGTTTTAACGAAATTATTACTGTTCTCTATTGTGATCCAAGATATGGTTCTATTGTGATTGTGCACGGATCTCTATTGATGGGTTGATCACCATCTTGAGTATTGATCATAAGGGGATAGACCACGAACACGTGGTTATGGTTACGAAGGGATAGACCGAAGTCCACGAAATGATAATGAGGTGGTTATGGTTACGACGGGATAAACCCTGAAATCCACATCGAGTTAGCATTTGGATACGTTCGGGCGTGGGCTGTTGGATATGTTCGGGCCGAGATATGATGGGCTGGTGGATATGTTCGGGCGAGAGATGTGATGGTGGCGGGATATGTTCGAGCCGTGGTTCTATGATGGGAATATGATAATAACTTGGTCGGTATCAAAAGGAAAATTCTCTTTTGCTTACTTAGAAGTGGGTTTACGTTTTAAAACCTTCTACGGTAAGTGCTCTAAACACGGTATCATGGATTTTGTTTTCTGTTAAAAACCCCAGGTGATGCGCTAGTACTCACCCCAAAATCTTTCAATTGTTTTCATAGATGAAGAAGTCTTTGGATGGGCGACCACGAGGGGTTGGTGTGGTTCCTTTCATGCTACACCTTCGCGATCTTGTTTTATATATATGTATTACATTATGGATGTATTCTTGTCCTTATTTTGCTCTATGATTAGGAAAAAGATTTGCTTTATGTTATTATGCTGTGAGTCTCGACAAGAGCATGCTATGTGGTTGACCGGTCTAGTCAACAGGATGTAATGCTATTTTTTTTCCTTGCATTACTATTATCAAATCAAGACCATGTTCATTGAAGTTATGTTGTCGATATGATTATGTTGGTGGATTGTTTGCTCACCCTCCCCCGGGATATGTTCTAGTTATAGAAGAGATCTTTGTCGATTTTATAGTTAAGTATCTTCTTATTATATATGCTTTATGTATCCCCTTCTTCGTTTCTTAACCCCACCCCTAATCACACCCCAGCATCCGTGCCTTCCCTCGGGAATTGGGACGTGACAGCTGAAGATTCTTGACTTATTTATACTGCTCAGGTTGTTTGTTCGATCTTCCTATAATGATTTTATAGACTGATTTACTATATTGTAGCATTCAGTTTGCAGTGTTAGACTAAGCGATTTGTCATGGGCGGTAGTGCAATCCGTAGATAGGTCTCCTTGTAAAATTCGTGTAACCTGAACTTAAGTTTCAATATAGTTGGCTGTCGTGAGACAACGTGGGTTACTCTCAACCCACACAAATTATCATGTGTGTTCTTTACTTTTCGTTGCGTGTTACCTCAAATGTTATTCACATTGCAAGTAACATTAATCTACTAACATCACACAGTGTTACTTCATAGTAATTCACGCACTAAATTCTTTCAAATAACATTAAACAAATCATCATAATTACAATCGGCCACTACAAGGGAATTTCAAACTTTATTCAAAAATTCCAAATAAAATATATAATGTTCACATATCCTCCCTAAGCATATATCCATGCTCAATTATACCACCAAAAATCAAGAACTTCCTCATATCATCATCATCATCATCATCATCATCATCATCATCATCATCATATTTAGCCAAGAGAAGAAAAATTACTAACATTCTTAGCTTGTGACGAAACCTATAATTGTAACATATATAAGATCAACACTAATTCACGTCTAAAATTCGATCGAACACTTCTTCCCCTTCTACTCATAATTGTCGAACACACATACACACATATATACATAACTCCATGTATTTAAAAAAATTAAACAATGTAGAGAGAGTTTAGATAGTTATTGATCGATCTTAATTTCGTTAGGGAAATAAATGCGCAATGAACACGAGGGATTTATGTGGTTCGATCTTTGAATTAGATCTACATCCACGGAGCAAGAGAGTATGTGTGTATTGAGTGCGTAAGAAGCGATTACAAAGAGTGTAGATGATCCTTTTTCGTCTAATCTAGCCTTTATTTATACACAATGATATTGAGTTCGATTCTAATACAAAGTCTTCTCTTATAAGGATTCTTTTAGATATGCATCGAGTTCCTTTAGATATCCGAGATCTTCTCGTCTCCTTTGCGAGATTTGAGTTGTAGTTGGTTTATGAGTCTTCTTGAGTCGAACTTACATAGGCCGAGCTTAATGTGGGGCCCATTTATATTGGGCACGATGCTTGAGCCTAGTAGTTGGGCGTATCTATCATATCCTCCCAAAAAATACGTGGAAGTGAGGTCGTTTTGGAGGGGACATTCTAAAATTGCCTCGCTTGAAATTAGTGGTGCAGCGAGTTGTATGTGTCTTGGCCCGCTTTGCTTGGGCGTTCTGCAGTCGTATGTCATAGCTTAGCCACCGCCGGGCGTCTGCCCGAGTCGTGTCGCTAAGCAGCCGCCCGGCCGAGGCGTTTTGCAAGTCGCATGTCGCTTAGCCGCCTTGCCGAGGTGTTATGCGAGTTGCTCTGTTCGGACCTAATTGGCCGAAGTTGAATGCTCTTCATCTCGCCGAGGTCGATTATGGCATTACTTAACCGAGGTCGGATATACGATGTTGTGCTTGAATGCGTAGCGTCGGGATGAGGTCGAACACGGGATGTCCTGCCGATGTCGAACACGGGATCTGTCATCTGCATTTAATGCGAATTTAATGCGTACAGCGGTTGGGTTCCCGATAAAGTGCATATCGGAATAACTTCCATGATACGCCTTTTCTCATATCACTCTTTCCGTTTCTTCTTTTCAAATTTCTCAAATTCTCTGACTTTCAGAAAAAGAGTTCAACTGTCGCCATTGTCGTTCTCACAGAGTCTGTGCCATCTTCATCGATTTCATATACAAAACCAGTAAGTTATTCATGGCTTCTTCATCTTTTTCTTCTGAGGAGTCTCGTGGTCATGAGGGCCGTATTGTGTCTGTGTCACCGTCGGATTTGCCGGCGGTTTTAGAAGTTTTTACACTTGATTCCCCCCTTCCTTACGTACGTAGAATAGGATTCCCGCCTTTGAGGGATCTTGGTAAAGTTTCTTCCATTCCATCAATTTTGGAGGCCCCTGCTATAGTAGAGCTTGCTTCTAAATATTTTATTCCGAAATCTTTCGAATTTGTTGCTCCCCGTCCGGAGGATAGGGCTAGTGCCCCTCCGGATGGTTTTGTGACGGTTTACGAGAATAGCCTTGAGGGCGGTCTTCGTATTCCTTTTCCCCCAGTGTATGTCGAACTCCAACAAATGTTCGGCATACCTCTTGCCCAAATAACGCCAAATTCTTTTTGGCATTTAACGGGTCTCGGTGTCTATTGCCATCGGCGTAACTTTCCTTTTACCCTGGGGCTCGTTCTCAGATTTTTCCAATTTAAGGCTAGCTCGGGGTGGTATTATTTATCACCTCGTCGTCGCTTCAAAGTAAAGACGAAGTCGAAAATTCCGAACTGGCAGAAGAAGTTCTTCTTCTGTCGGTTCGATGAGTCCTTTGAGTTCGCCTGGAATCCGGAGAAGTTGGCGGATGGGGCCACCGATGATAGCTTCGGTGGCCTAGAGGCGGCGTTGGACAAGATTTGTTTCATGTACGAAGTGTTTACCGAGGCCGAGCTCGTCGCTGCGGGGGTGAGTCCTTATGATCCTGCTGCCGCGTTGGAGCCGGTGAAGGGTGAGGCCCCTCTTCTTTCACTTCATCTCTTGATTGATTTTTTTGTTTCTCCTTTGTGCTAACTTGGAATTTATTGTTCTCTGCAGTGGACTTCCTTAAAGGGAAGAAAAGGAAGAGGTCGAGCTCAGTCACGAGCCCTCCACCTTGCAGCGGGCGGGCGTGGTGAGTCCTCTTGGAAGGCCGAAGTCCCAGCGCCGTCGCTGTCGGAGAGAGCCGAACCTGTAGTGAGCTCGCCTTCGCCCCCAGCTAAGCCATGCCTCGTCAAGGAAAAGCACATGGTATCTCCTCCTGCCGGCGATGATGACTACGAGATCGTCGGTGCTTAGGCCGCACGTCGATCCATCCCTGAGGTAATGCATTTGTTATATGCCACCTAGTTATCTTGATGTAGTTGGTTGACACGGGTGACATCTGTACAGGGGGTCGAGGTCGTGAAGACCGAGCTTTTAAGGGCGGCATAATATCTGGGTAACGCCGTCGCCTTGGTTCGACCAGTGTGCCCAAAGTATTCGGGAGTTGGAGGAGGAAGACCCTCCTTGTATAAGAAATATCCGAGGCTTGAGCGAAGGCTCGACGCGACCAAGAAAGAGGTGTGGCGGCTTGGCGGCGAAGGTGGAGAAAGCGGCCGAGGCGGCAAGGGCCGAGATGGCGGTGGCGAGGGCTGAGACGGCGGTGGTGAGGGCCGAGGCTACGGAGGCTGAAGTCGGCCTGTTGAAGGTCGAGGTTGAGGCCGCTCGACGTTGGGAGTCGGTGTGGCGGCACCGCAGGAAACTTCTCGCGCTGCTGCGAGAGGTTGTTCTTGTCGAGGTTTCTCCGGATGGTGGCGACTTGGCGAGGTCTGAACACTCGCGTGGTAGCGGCCACTCTCGATGAAGTTGCCGAGGACTACCGGTTGGATAAATCCAAGTGCAGTGCGGTGATGGAGAATGAGGCCTGCTGCGAGCTTATGCGAGGTCCTTCTTGGCGGCTGAAGAGCTTGCCGTCTTGGCGAACACGACGTCCTCTCGACCTTGGATCGCGGGTCGGTTCATTCGTGCTTTCGGTGGACGGGACCCTCGATCGAGACCAAAATGGCCGATCTGGCCAAGGGGCGGGCGGCGGTGGCGCCGAGTCGCGGAAGAGGCAGGTGGTGCGGCTAGAGTGGCGGGAGGCCGAGGCTTGGAGCTCGGGAGGCCGGGTCAGGCTCGAGTTTGAGCGAGGAGCTGGTGGAGGGGTCAGTTGATCCTCCTCTTTTTTTTTTGTAAATGTATATGTACCTTGACAAGTTCCTGCCTTAAAGGCTTTAATAAAACTCCTCAATTTTGATGGAAGAAATTTTGTCTTTTGTTTTTGTCTCCTGTCTTTTCCTGAATTTTTGGATGTGTCGCCTTGGTTGGATCAAATTAAAATGTTGACTCGGGCTCTCGAATCTAAAGAGGTTGAAGTCCTTCATTTAGAGGGCAAACTTGGCCATGTCGCGGAGGAGGCCGGCGTCGACTCGAGGCTTCTCAAGAGAAGTTTGGCGAGCTTGAGCTCGATTTTTGGAGTTGGAGGATAAGTTCGAGATCGCGAGAGGATAAGGCCAAGTCGGTCGAGGAGCATCTTTGAATCTGAGCGGTTATCCGCCGAGGTGGTAGAATGACTATCTCGGAGGCTGAAGCTAAAGTTTCAGAGCTCGTAGCCCGTTGTTGGAGGTATAGGGAAGATTACGGTCGGGACTCCTGGCAATATTAGGAGCAGTATGCCGATCTGAAGAAAGTAGATGGCCTCTACAAGATCGTCGTAGATCGTCATCCTTTCCTCGAGTGGGTGCTTCGATCGAAGACTGAGGCTTCTTCATCTGCCGGAGCTCCTCCTCCTGCCGAGACTTCTTCTTCTCTTCCGATGACTTGGAATGTCGACACTTCTCTCGAGTTTTATATACAAGATACACGTTGCCCATCGCGTAGCCGAGGTCGTTCGGCGAGGCAAAGAGGTCAAGCTAGCCGAACTCTCGGCGTCAATCGAGCATGAGGCAGAGGTAGGGATAGGGTTAGCATAGATGAGTTGTTGAACCTCGACTTCTCTAGGGATTGGCTTAGCTTTTCCTAGCCTCCTGGGCCTTCGTCGTCCTCGTAATGTATGCGTTGTATACTTCAGAAATAAGAACAAATTTTTCTGCCTTATTGTTGATTTTTCTTTTTAAGCAAACGCTGTATATATTCCATCTTCGTAATCAAACGAAGGTAGATCGTCCTCGTAATAAACAAAGGTAGCTCATTCTCGTATTAAACGAAGGTAGTTCATCCTCGAAATAAACGAAGGTCGCTCGTCCTCGTATTAAACGAAGGTAGCTCATCCTCGAAATAAACGAAGGTAGTTCGTCCTCGTATTAAACGAAGGTAGTTCATCCTCGAAATAAATGAAGGTAGTTCATCCTCGAAATAAACGAATGTAGTTCATCCTCGAAATAAACGAAGGTATTCATCCTCGTATTTAAACGAAGGTATTCATCCTCGAAATAAGCGAAGGTATGGGTTCCTTATTTGGCGAAGTATCGCTAGGGTGGTCCCTCACGCGTTTAGTTCTCCTCCTTAGAGGGTATAGTTAGTCCTCAGAAGAGGTATTGTTAGATCCTCAGAAGAGGGTATAGTTAGATCCTCAGAAGGGTATAGTTAGATCCTCCGAATAGGGTATAGTTAGATCCTCAGAAGAGGGTAGTTGTATCGTGGGGAAGAGGTAGTATGCATAAGTGACAAATGAGTATGCGAGAAAAAAGATTTTATTAATAAAATACGACGTAACAACAGAAAAAGACCGAAAAGACGGTATACGGACTTAACCTTTGACACGGCGTTACAAAAGGCGACATGACTAAATGAACAACTTTGACACTTATGCGAAATATATCTTGAGATGGATGATGTGCCACGTATTGGGTATTTGCTCACGGATATATGTGTGAGCTTATATGACACTTTTCAGGGACTTCATTGACCTAGTCTGCCCCATCCATGTGGCTTCCGGTTCTTGACTTCGTTATTTGAAGCACGAGGTTGCCTACTTGGAACTATCGAGTTGACACGTTTGGTTGTAATACCGAGCTACTTGTTGCTTGTGCGAGCCTCTAATGTAGGTGAGCTCTCTTTTTCTTGACGAGATCTAGGTCAGTTCGTAGATTCTCCCATTTACTTGGTGAGAAGTTGATAGTGCGGGGCTCGGCATACCGATCTCTGCGGGGATTCTTGCTTGGTTCCATACACCAAGCCGTAGGGTGTTTCTCCGTTCGATGTTCGAGGTGTTGTGCGATCGGCCATAAGACTTGCGGCAAGTTTTCCACCGATTGCCCTTTACTCGATCGGGCGAGTTTTAGCCATTCACGATGGTCCTATTGGTGACTTCGGTTTCACCATTTGCACGAGGATGGGCCACCGGGTGAATCTTTGTTGGATCACGAAGCTCTTGATACCACTCTTTGAAGACCTTATCCGTGAGCGAGGTCCCATTATCCGAAAGCGAGGATATGAGGGATGCAGTGACACACGATGTTCTTCAGACGAAGTTGAGGTGTTTTGCTTGTAATTTTCACCAAGGGTTGACTTCCACCCACTTCGTGAAGAAGTCGATCGCGACAATCGGGAATTGAAGCCGCCGGAGCTTTGCGAGAAAGGGCCTACAATATCAATCCCCATTGCATAAATGGCGAGGGCTTTGCATCTTGGCGAGGTCGGTTTGAGGTAGCCTCGACGCGTTTCCATAATTTGGCACTTCGACATTTCTTCACGAGATCGATTGAGTCTTGGAACATCGTTGGCCATAGTATCCCCATCGCATGACTTTCTTCGATAAGGCGCGAGTGCGATGTGACTCCACATGATCCCTCATGTACTTCTCGTAATGCGTAATCAGCTCGGTTCGGATCCAAACACCTTAGGAGAGGTGAAGGTATGATTTTACGTAGAGAATTCCTTGCTCAGTTATATATCGCAAAGATTTGCTCAAGATTTTCCTAGCCTCGAGTGCATCATGGGGTAGTTCGCCTTCTCCAAATATGTTTGAATGGGGTCGTCCAATTAGGTTCCTCGTCAGAGACTATGTTGACTTCGACCTCGGCATCGTCTATGTACGCTCTAGACTTCTTCTCTTGGCGGGCTCGTTGACGACGAGGCCAGTTTGCTTAAAGTGTCAGCTCAGCTATTTTGCTCCCTTAGAATGCAAACCAACTGGAAGTATGAGAAAGACTATTGTAGGCTTTTGGCTTTTTCAAGGTATTTTTTTCATCCTGTTGCCTTTTGCCTCGTACTTTCCGAGCATGTGGCTTACTATGACTTGAGAATCGCTGTGTACTTGTACGGCTCGTATCTAAAGACTTTGAGCTAGGCGAAGTCCTGCGATTAAGGCCTCGTATTCCACCGTTATTCGTATTTTGAATGTAAACCGGAAGTCGTGGGTTATCTCTGTCCATCGGACTTATGAGCAAGATGCCCTTGCTTCGCTTGTTTTTTCGAGCTCCGTCCACATGGATTTGCCGGCAATCTTGGATGGTTCCTTTACGGGTTTGACTTGGCGTTATCTAGGGTTGGCTCGGTGGGTTTCGACTTTTCTGAGTTAGCCTCGACAAGGAAGTCCGCTAAGGCTGTCCCTTGATGGCTCGCGAGGCGAAAGAGATGTCGTGCTCGCCCAATTCATTACCCACTTGCAATTCTCCCAGAACACGGATTCGTCAACACTTGCCGAAGTGGATGATCGGTGAGAACTTGTATGGGATGTGCGTGGAAGTAAGGACATAGTCTCCTTGCAGCATTTATTAATGCCAAGGCGAGCTTCTCCAATGGCTGATACCTCGTTTCTGGCCCTTTTAATGCTCGGCTGATGAAATATACAGGGAGCTGACATCCGTCCTCTTGTACCAAAACTGCACTTATGGTTTCATCCGAGGTGACGAGGTATAGGGAAAGGACCTCTCCTTCTTTCGGGACGGATAAAGTGGGAAGTTTGGCGAGATAGTTCTTGAGATCTTCATAAGCTGACTTGTGTTTATCATCCCAGGAGAACTCCAGAGCCTTTTTGAGCATTTTGAAAAATGGGAGCTGCTTATCTGCGGCTTTGAAAGAAAGTGGCTTAGTGCAGCTATGCAGCCTGTCAACTTATGTACGTCGTGGATGTTCTTCGGCATCTTCATGTCCAAAATGGTTTGAACCTTGGACGGGTTAGCTTTTAATCCTTCTTATGAGACCCAGCACCCCAAAATTTTTTCGGAACGAAATGCGAATGTACACTTACAGGGATTTAGCTTGGGTTTACCTTCAAGTAAGCGGGGGCGATCTGAGGTCGGCAACACATGTGGCTTTCTCTTTACTCTTGACGACGATGTCGTCTACATATACTTCCACATTCTAACCTATGTAGGGCTGAAATATTTTGTCCACCATTCTTTGATAAGTGGCCCCTGCATTCTTGAGTCCGAATGACATCTTCTTATATGCAAAGACTCTGAAGTCCGTTATGAAAGCTGTTTTGGATGCGTCCTCATCACTCATCAACACTTGGTGATATCCCTTGTATAAATCCAAAAATTGAAGACTTCGTATCCGACCAAAGCGTCAACCTTTTTGTCGATATTTGGAAGGGGGTAACAGTCCTTTGGGCAATGTTTATTGAGATCGGTGTAATCGATACACATTCAACATCCCCCTCCTCCTTTCTTGACCATCACCGGGTTGGCTATCCATGTCGGGTATTTAACTTCGAACAGTATGCGTGCTTTTAATAGTTAGTTCACCTCGTCATGTATGACTTGATTCCGTTCAGCTGCAAAGATCCGTTGCTTTTGCCGAACGGTTTTACGCTTGGTCGATATTGAGCGGTGGTGATAATACTTGGTGAGACCCGGCCATGTCGGGGTGACCAAGCAAACACGTCTCTGAATTCCCTTAGGAGTTGGATGATCTGTTTTCTTAGTTGAGGTACTTCGGTAGAACCTACTTTGACGACCTTGAGTGAATCGTCTTCATATAGCGTGACCTCGTCTGCCGGACTGTCGGGAGCATTCGACGTCCTTTCCAGTCCCAACTCCTTGGGTTTTTTTAATTGCTATGCCTGTGGGTGCGGGGCCGAAGTCCCTGCACCTCTTAAGGCGACCTGCATGCATTCTTTGGCCTGTTTCTAATCTCCCCGGATCACGGCTACCCCTCCTCTTGTGGGGATCTTCATCGTCAAATGGTATGTTGAGCATATCGCCCTCACCGCGTTTAACCAGTCCCGTCCTAGTATGATGTTATACGGCGAGTAGGCATTTACCACGAAGAACCGTACCACCTTGGTGGAGCTCGTCGGTGCTCTTCCTACCGTGACGGGTAGTTCAATGATTCCTTCTGGGCGCGTCTCCTCTTGCACGAAACTTCGGAGTGGTAGCGGAGCTGGTGTGAGGCGCGCCACCTCAACTCCTAACTTGTCGAAGCATTCCTTGAAGAGGATGCTTAGCGACGCACCACTGTCGATGTACCCGTGCTTTACCAACTTGTTGGCAACCACTACCTGGATTATCATCACGTCCTGGTGGGGCACTACGGTTGGTACGGGGTCATCCTCGGAGAAGGTGATTGCCTCGTCCCTTTTAAACCTCTTGTTCATAGGTTCGCTGGTATGGGGACTTGAACCTCGACCTTAGAGAGGACTTAGTAGCTCATGCGAGGAGCCCGTGATGGTGGAGATGATCCCATCGTATTGGGGTTCGTCATCTTCCTCTTCATCAGTATCGCGCCTTGCTTTCTTGTGAGGTTATAGTTTCCCTCTTCTCTTTTCCTTTTCTTGACCCCGGTGAGGCTTCCATCTTGACCAGCTCGTCGGCCATGCCCTTGGTACTTTTGGGACTCCGTCTGTACCAACTTTCGATGTCGCCATGAGATCTCTGCACTCCTCCGTGTCGTGTCCATAATCCTCATGGAATGAACAATATTTATCTTTGGACCGGCGTTTCGATCCCCCTGTCATTGGCCGAGGCTTTTCGAACATGTTCATGTCGAGCTCGTAGATCTCCGTCCTTGACTTTGTCAATGGTGCATACTGGGATCGCTCCGAGTTATTACGTGGCCCGAGTCTGGACTCCATCGGGCGACATTGTATTCTTTCCAAGGCACTTCGTCGGCCTTGGCTCCGGTCTCCTCGACCATCCTCTTTTCTCCCCTTGTCAGAGGGTTCCACATTTTCTGATTCGCGCTTTTTTCTGTCAGCTTCGTCCGCTTTGGCGAACCGATCTGCTATGCGCCACAGCTCCGATGCAGTACGGGGCTCGTACTTGACGATCTCCTTATATAAGGCCCCCGGCGAGATGCCATTTTGGAAGGCCGAGATGATTAGGAGGTCATTTATATCTTCGACCTTGAGGCATTCCTTATTAAACCGAGTCACTGATGGACTCGCTTCGGCCATGTCTCACCGTAAGGAGGTGAGCCGATGTGGTCTTGGACTCCGCTTTTTGGAAGAACCTTCGGTGGAAGGCTTCCATCAGATCTTGGTATGATCCAATACTACCGGGAGGTAGGCTGTTGAACCATCGACGGGCGTTGTCGACCAGTAACTCCGGGAACAATTTACACATATGGATGGTGTTGAGATGTTGGTTAATCATATTGTATTGGAATTGTGAAAGGAAATTCTGCGGATCCCTCAGTCCATCATAGGGGGCGATGCTCGACACCCTGTACTTGTCCGGGAGTGGAGTGTCGAGTATCTCGTCAGAGAAGGGGGTAATGATCCTCCCATATCCATCGAACCCGTCTACCAAGGAACGATGCTGAGGTCGTCTGCCGGGCTCGTTGTAATAGTGGGGGTTGACCTCGCGGTAATCGCGACGACCTATCCCACGCTGTTCGTCCCTAGCACGGTCGGTTTGGGCCCCAACGCGTGTAGAGGTATGGGCGCCTATCATCCGGAGGCTGGGGGATTAACCTCGTTGTGCCGCTTCGTGCTTTAACGAGGCTTCGACGTCCTTGTCTTCGTGATGATGCCGACCTTGTTCACGGCTAAGGTACTAGAGGAAGCTCTCCTTGTTCTTTTCAAGGAACCCTTTAACTGCCTCGTCAAGGTTTAACTGTGGTGCCAGGGGTTCCTCTCGGTTGCTGTTGCGATCTCCCTCGCTACGGTACTCTTCTTCTTCATGCAGGATGGGATGACCTTGCTCGTCGAGACTTTGAACATGCCCTTCAGGGGTCGTATCTCTGATCGAGCTTTTCCCAAGCCGAGCTCGGCGCATCCTGCCGGCGTTGTTGTTGTTGTTGCCGGCAGCGGCTCTGGATATAAGACTTCTCGTATTCATCGTCGTGATTGATTTCCTGTAAAAAAGTTGATCGAAAACACAGAATTTCGTTTCCCACAGACGGCGCCAGTGATCGATCTTAATTTTGTTAGGGTAATAAATGCGCAATGAACACGAGGGATTTACGTGGTTCGATCTTTGAATTAGATCTACGTCCACGGAGCAAGAGAGTATGTGTGTATTGAGTGCGTAAGAAGCGATTACAAAGAGTGTAGATGATCCTTTTTCGTATAATCTAGCCTCTATTTATACACAATGATATTGAGTTCGACTCTAATACAAAGTCTTCTCTTATAAGGATTCTTTTAGATATGCATCCGAGTTCCTTTAGATATCCGAATCTTCTACGTCTCCACTTGCGAGATTTGAGTTGTAGTTGGTTTAGGAGTCTTCTTGGGCCGAACTTACATAGGCCGAGCTTCTGTCGGGCCCATTTATATTGGGCATGATGTTTGGGCCTAGTAGTTGGGCCGTATCCTATCAGTTATCTATTCTTTAATCGGTTTAGTTTTAACTAGAGATCAATGAATCGTCGGGAAATCAAACTCAAAGCTTAGAACAAAATAAGAAAAAAAAAAAAAACTCTCTCTCGGCAAAATGAGAAGGAAATCAAGACATTTTGGTCTTCATTCTTATATATGCTAAAAACAATTATTCTATTTTAATAATGATCATGTGGTCAAAAGAATTTACTATTTTTGCATCACTTTTCCCTTTTTTCTCACCATGTTTTCGGACATCACAAGACTTGGGAGACTTCTTTTTCTTTTTAAGTTAATGGTAGAAAAAAATGTCAATTCTCATATTCCATTTTCTTTATGTCGAAAGCAAGAATTAAATGAGGTGGTTGTATTTGATTGAATCATTTGTTCACTAAATAAACATATACCATTTAATTGAATAAAAATAAAATAAAATTCATGGTGTGAGATTCATCTATCATTTTTCTTTTTCTTTCGGTTAAAAAGATAGGATCAGGAGATATTTGATCCATTTTGTTTTAATAAAAAGATTTTATTGGAGATAATTTTAATACTAAAGAAAAATATATGGTGAAAAGCAAGCTCCAAAAGTCCTCAACTAAAACATTAATTTCGGTCAACGTAGATAGGAAAAATTAGAAGATATTTTACATGTTGGTATTTATCTTGTATTAATCTATAATTTGTTTTGTTTTTAGGTAGATCATAATTTGTGTGATTGAAAATTATTACCAAGTCATTTAATGAAATATATAATAAAATTTTAATAAGGAAGTTTCTAATTTTAATTACATATGCGAGATTCAAAAAGTCACAGATGAATCCATTTGGAAATCGAATTATTCCAATTCAATTTAGTTTCATTAAGTTTGAATTAAACACTAAGTTTCATCGTAAAAGAAATGGCGTAGGATTAACTACCGCAACTTGAAAAAATCGTGCACTAAAAGGAATAAAATATTCCTTGGTTACGACTCACTCGTCATCATAGAATAAAACTTCTCTTATTATGTTCATCTCATAAAAACACTGATTTTTCCAAAAAAGGGCTCCAACTAAATGTTGGAAAAATTGCTAGGTATCGAGAATGTTGGAAAAATTCTTATGTATAAGGAATTAATCTATCTTAACTGTGTGTTTTGATTACATCTCAAACCTCTAATGATTGTCTTCTTGAAGTAACTAATACTCTTGACTTGTTTTGGAGTTAGGCGTTTACCACCTTAAGAGAACTACCGACAAACCCCAAAACTAAAGAAGTTCAAGCAGTACTGAGAGTCAGTCATACTGATAGGAGTATCAGTATCAACGCAACTGATGATAGCTCAACTAAAGGATCACGTACTGAAGACTGAAGAATGAAGGAAGACCAACTGATGTCTAAAGATAGAAGTACAAGCGATGCTAATGGTCAGAGCTACTAGAGTAAAGTCGAAGACTGAAGACTGACATGAGAAGACTGAAGCCTGAAGATCGAAGACTGAGACTAAGCGTTGATAGAAGAGAATGAGTTAAGATATAACTAAATGTCATATTAGGCAACAAACTGCCCTTGCGGAAGTCAAAGCTGGGTACCAGGAGTCAAAGCTGACTACCAAGAGTCAAAGCTAATGTCCAGGAGTGAAAGTTGTATATCGATAGTCAAAGCTGGAGACAAGTAGTTAATGCTGGCTATATCAAATTAAAGCTAGCAGATGAAAGGTCAAAGTTAACTATCTATCTACATCTAATTGGACGTATCATACTGATTCAGGAGTTCGAAGCTGATAAAAGACGAAGTCCAGACTGCTAATAAAAAGGAGAAGCAGCCTCGACTTGCCCAAACTGAAGTCAATGCTGACAAAACTCGGAATCAACCCAACTGAACACAGAAGAATTTAAGCGTTGAGTGTTTGACTCGCCACGTATGATAGCGTATCTGTAGAAGATCCTAACATGCCATACCATCTTTTAAGAGTTGCAGAGCTAAAATATACGATGATGCAACCTATGTCAGAAGACACACGAGGATTCTCAACTGGAAGAATTTAGACGACAAATAGAAGGATTTGAATGGTAGTCCCTCCAAAGACTCTATTCTTATTCCTCTCTACATATATGTACAGAATCCAACCTTTAAAGGTTATCGAAACGTTGTACAATTGAAATCTCAAAGTGTTCGAGCTCAAAGCTCAAATGAATCAAACAAAGATTCGAAGAAGGAAGTAATCATTGTATCAGTAAATCTCAAGAGCTCACACATACTTATCAGCTCGAGATTTCAACATACACTTCCTTACGTCTAGGATATTCATCTTGTATATCTTAAGCCTAAACATCATGACTTTATCGTTTGTGATAACTCAGATCCCCAATTAGAAAACCCCTCTACAAAACCCCCCATAGTTGAGTAGATGTTTAGACACGTAAGCAACAAAGTGTCAGTTGCTGAACGCTTGGTTTCTAGCACACGCAAGCTAGATGTTAAGTCGACTACATCCTAAAAGCAGTTAGTGTTTCTGTAATAACCCATATTCCTATAGCAGAGTTTAGTTCTTGGCTAAGAGCTTATAAGAAGGGCATTGTATCCTTAAGAAAGAGTTATTTAAGCTAAAAGCTTTTATATTAAGCTTTGAGTCGAGAAGATAGATTCGAGATAGAGCCTGAGATAGGATCTGAGATAAGATTCTTAAGTCTTGATAAGCATAAGAAGATTTAGATTTCAAGTGTCTTGATATGATAGATATGTTTTCATAGAAGACTTGAGTCCAGAGTTATAGAATTTCAGAGTCTTTACTCTTTTTGATATCTGTGTTTACTGAATAAACCCGGATCAAGAGCATAATATCCAAAATATGTTTTGAGACCAAAAATGCTTTTAATAATCAAATTTTGATGTTTATAATCCAGTATTGAGTTTTAAAAGCGAATAGCAAGTTGGGAGCGATTTATAAGAAGCTGAGTTTTGAAATCAGAACAATATGGATTGTTAATCCAGATATATTTATCTGTTAATTAGGGCTACAATAATTTATAAATATGTGTTTAAATATTATTTAAAGAATTATGAGTCATTTCCTAGTATTTTTGAGCAGTTTGAGCAAAAGAACTGAAGAAAAATTGTGAAAACAGTATACCGGACATTTTACTATTTAAGCATGATTACACTGCACTATTCACTATTCACTTTCTCTCTCTTTTCTTGTTTGGATCAGCCGAAACCCACGCACACACACATTCCATTGTTGAATTCTTCAAGCTTAATTCTAGCAAGATCTAACCGTTGAAATCACAATTCGTCTTCGTATAAAGGTAGATCTTCATCTTTAGAAAGTATTCACGGCTTGAAAAATAAAAAAATATGAACTTTTGCTCCTCTTGAATTTTCAATGCTAAAGCTTTGATCTTTGAGTTTTGATGGTTGATTGATGATATTTGATGATAGTTGAGCATGTATAGAGGTTCTTTTGTGTTAGATGATGTCTCACGTGATTTTTTACATTAGTCATAAGCCATGTTTGTAAGGAGTTGTTGGGTTTTGGTTAAGATTAGATGGTTTAAGCATGTTGTTAAGATGTTGTTTAGATGAGGATTAAGTCTTGTTATATGTTTAGATGTTAGACCCAAGTGTTTATAGACCATAGAGTCTTGGATATCAAGAAGTTATAGTCGTGTTGACGACTTAGATAAGATAAAGAGTTTACCTTCTTGATTGGCTCTTGGTATGCTTATATGCTACTCTATGTTGATTGAAGGACCAAGTTCAAAGAAAAAAGAGGTGAATGATATAAAGTACAGTCCACCCGAGTAATTGTTGCCATGTGGGTAAAAATCTTTTCAAAAAGTGTGAAATCATATGCTTTTGCATACAAAATGATTTGATATGCATTTATATGAAAAGTTGACTGACTTGCCGAGATTTTGAGCATGATGCATGTTGTCTATCTACGAGAGATGGACGATATCGGCCCTATGCTGGACGAGCTGCCAGTAAGGGTTTGTGTACACGAGGTGATCGTGAGCTAGCGTAAGTTGGCCGATCACGGTGCTTGAGAAGGAGGCCTACTTCTCAACACAAGAGTGCGTAGATATGGTTTATGAATGAGATAAATGTTTGCAGACTCGTGTTAAATGTTGCATCATAAATATATAAGCAGGAAAGCAAGTAAGTTTATTTCAGAAGCATGCACAGGTTATTTTACTAAAACTCATGCGTATTGCAATGTTATGGCAAGTCAATCTTATAGCTCTAAGAGAAATGTTTCAAATATTTTCGGCATATACCCACTGAGTGCAACTTTGCACTCACGCCCTACATATATTTCTAAATGTGCAGGATGAGCTCAAGAAGATGCTGGAATCGAATGTTTTGCATATGAGCTTCACTAGATGTTTTGTCTCTTGATGATGTTGTTAAATTTTTGTTGTCGTTGTTTTGTTGCCCAGAGTCATATGCCATCATACATGATTCTCAGCCACACTTCTTGTTGCCGAACTTTGACCTTTACCTGTTTTTGTGTTTTGATATGCCGAATTGATCTCAGTCCTGATGATAGATTTGATGTTGATTTTGTGATCTCGATATTGATGTTATAATGTCGACTTGCTTGTGTGAACAAAGATTCATTTTAATGTCCTGGATTTTTTTTGGTTGAATCTAATATTGTATATAAAATGCCTTGAGATTTTTGGTGAATCATGCTTTTGGACCGTTGCTAAATCTTTATTGTGGTTAAAGCATGCTCGAATACTTATATTCTTTGTCAGGTTTGTTTAACCTGTGGTATCAGATTGTTGATGTTTGTCGTTATTCCTTTCTTTTCTTTCGTTTTCCCCTCGTTGGGGCCTAATTCCTTAACTAATTATTTGTTAAGGGATCGGGACGTGACATTTTCCTAGCACCGGCAAGCGTAGGAGGAACGCCGAGTTAGGCGGGATACTATAAGGTGTCCTCCGTATCTAAGTTTACTCTTGTACCCGTAAACAAGATAAATCCATAGTTAGTGGATTGACTAAACAATCAGTCTGTGGACGTAGGAGTTGATCTCTCCGATGATGAAAAATATGAATTTACCCATGCTCCCAAGGATCTACCTTGGATGTTTAATTTACCATACATTGATCATATTCCTAGCAGCCCATATATAATTAATTGCATCACATAGGGGTTTTTTCGTGTTTACCTACGAATTTCTAGCACAACTGATCAATAACAGACTTCAGCTTTGATCTTTTAGACTGTGTCCCAGATGCCTGATGTCCAATACTGAGTGAGAGTAATATGTGGAGAACTTCTAAATTTTCTCCCCATCTGTTGTGTGTGTGATTTTGAAAATCACTCTGAGGAGATGGATTATCTGATTTTCTCATACCTTGTATTTATAGTGTTCTCCCTAGAATCCTATTGAGATGGGACTCTGACACATCTAATAAATACAATCATTATCTTCTTCCTAAGTTAATTCCAATCTAGAATAATTATCTCTTGATATCTAATAATATCATATAATACTATCTAGACTATGAGATATATTAAATAAATAATATATTAATCAGAAAGAATCCCAGTGGGATTCCATAGGTGGTGGACGAAAATTCCATAGGTAGAAGGTCATGATGGGCCAGTCCAGGTATCAAATACAAAGAATAAAGATGGACCAAAAATTAGTTAATTATCTTATGTTCAGCCCAGAACATAAATTAATTCATAAACATTTATTCATTCCACTAGAGAATAAATTTTGACTTACCCATTTATTATCGAAGTTTAGTTGGGTTTAGACTTAGACTTACGAATCCTCGTATTTAAGATATCACACGTCCATTAATTATTTATAACACTTTAACTATGATGGATCCCATTGGTGTTGGATTTGTATACTGGAAGCAGATTGGTTGAGCTTGTATACAATGTTTCATGTTACCACTATTACAATCTCCTATCTGAATTATTTACTTGATTGCACATGTATGTGCTTTGATCTCATATATAAGTTAGATCATACAGTGTGTAGAAGATCCCAGAAGTTTGTAAGGTTGGTTAAGCTTAATGAGATATAAAAAGGATCACAACTGAGATATATCTCACAACTGAGACAACTTCAGGACAAGTTATCGGTATAGGCTGCGGTATAGATAAGAAGTGACTTGACTTGGTTCCTTATCTATACTGGTACGTCTCTAACGTATTGATGGATCACAGTTGATGAGTTCTTCTATCTGACCATCGTGAAGAACCTAGATCTCGGTGACTTTACGTTGATCTAAACCTCGATAAGGTTTTAAGTGAGTATGAGTTGTTGACCATCACTTTGACTTGTTATGAGTGAGGGTTACAGGAGATAACCCAATATTCTCCGCATCTTGGGTGGTGGCAGTGCTTGTATGCCATGCTAGTTACTTGTATCGACTCACGGTATCCGTTTAGGATGATGATGTCCCCTTAAGGAGCTCAAAAGGTTTATTTTACTAAATCTCGTAGGTTGAGTTATCTCAAATACAATAATAAGGTTGATTGGTACTACTTAAGAAATTAAAGAGATTAATTATTTAAGCAGTCAGAACGCTAAAAATAATTAATGGACGTGCGATATCTTAAATACTGGATTCCTGAAGTCTAAGTGAAAGCTCGACTCAACTTCGGTAATAAAGGGATAAGTCAACATTTATTCTCTAGTGGCATGAATGAATGTTTATGAATTAATTTATGTTCTGGACTGAACATAAGATAATTAATTCATTTGAGGTCCATCTTTATTCATTGCATTTGATCCCTGGGCTGGCCCATCAGGGCCTGGACTGCTGGATAATTTCGCCCCTCACCTAGTAGAGTCCCACTGGGACTCTGTTCTGATTCTCCAATATCTAGATAGATTATATCTGATATCATTAGATATCAAATGATATTATTCTTGATATGGTGTATCTTTAAAGATAAGATTGTATTTATTAGATATGCAGAGATCTTTTCCTATTAGGATTCTAGAGTTGCATTATAAATACAAAGTGAGAGAAAATCAGAAGTAATACTAAGCTAAGTGATTTTCGAAAATTACTATTCTTCTTATTGTGATTTTTGAGAATTTCAAGTGTATGGAAGAAGGCGATTGTTTTGGATGTTTTTGTTTTGTTTTCCTTATTTGTTTTAGACGATTTGATTCTTATTTGTTTATCTTTGAATATCCGTTGTTGGGATCATGTTCGTTTTCGTTTTTGTGTAGGGAATTATGCGTTTAAGCATTTGTTGGCATAAAAGCGCACCCAAGCGTCGGACTCGACGTAGCCGGCGCTGGGTGCACCTTGACGTCGCAAGGAAGGATCTAGAAGACCTCATCCGGTGCACGTCCAGCGCTGCGATGAAAATAGTGAACGCCCGCGTCCGGAGCTGTAATGCGTCCGGCGTTGGGCCCTGATGTTCAAATGCACCGAGATCGCCCGCGTCCGGCGCTGGCATACGTCCGGCGCGGGACGCCCAAGAAAGAATGGTTCCGAGGGCACCCGCGTCCGGCGCTGGCTCGCGTCTGGCGCTGGCGCCCGTGATGAAATTTCTCCCGAGAGCTCGCGCGTCTGATGTTGCATCACGTCCGGCGCTGCGCAAAAGTTTAAGATCGTCCAAAGACTCCACGCGTCCGGTGCTGTCCTCCTTTACTGAGAGCGCACGAGTTCGGCGTTTACGTGCGTCCGACGCTGGGCTGCTCGTGTTTCGCCTTGTTTTGAGCAGCGCCGCGCTGTGATCGCGTCCGGCGCTGCGCATTATTTTTCGGGCACTATAAATATATTTTTAAAACGCTGAAACCCTACCTCATATTCACTTTTCGCTTTTTATATTTTTCGAGCCTCGTCCACGACGATTTCTCTAGTTCTTCCAAGTAATTCAAGTGTTGTTCTTTATTTCTTTGGATTGAAGATTAATATTTGTAAGATTTATCTTATTGGATTTCTACTCCTGAACATCTTAATATTCAATTCCATCATTTGTTTCTATTCGTAAGATTTCTTTATCGCTTTCTTTCGTGTTCTCGTATTTCTTTGATATTGATTTATATGCTTTGGTGTTGATTCATATTGGTATTGTTTCATTAATTTTGTCTTCCATTTAATTTATTCGATTTATGCCTAGGGTTCATCACGTTGATTCTATGTTCTTTAATCTAGGATTTAATTCTTGTTTAGATAATTTATTTGCTTTATTAATTTCCGCTTAGTTAATTCTTCTTTCTTTCTTTAATAATTCCTCGCCTAGGTAATCTATTGTTTTAAGGTGACGATCAAACAACCCTTTGTAATTAGAGTGTTTAGGAATTTAATTGCTTTCGTGTGGTAACTTAGTAACGCCCTGTTAAGTTTTCCTTGAGAGACGACTCGGAAACTTGCTCGCTAGGACGACATCGTTAGATTACGAGGGACTTTATTAGTGATCTTTTTAGTCTAAACAAATTTTGGCGCCGTTGTCGGGAAAACTTTAGGCGTTTTATTAATGTTGCATGTTTTTCGTTTTTATTCTTCTCCTTGCCTTTCTTATTTTGTACCGCAGTTGCGTTTGATCTCGTTTGTTAAGTGTTGTGTATGAAGGGACACTGAAGTCTAACTCCTAGATTGGCATCCCGTTGAAGTATACTCGCAAGCCAAGGAAACCGCGACTGCCTAGTGTGGCGGAGTTTGATCACTCCGATTGTGATAGCTTCTGTGAGGACAGTTCTCTCACTCTTGAAGGAGAGGGGTCTTTTGTGGAAGGACAAGGAGGATTTACTACCGTCGAGAATTTCTTGTTTGAAGATTCCCCACCGAGGACCATGGGTGACCGAAGAAACAATAATCACGACAATGTAAACAACAATCATGATCTGAACGCCGCCCTCGCTGATGGGGATTACTTCCATACAAGATAGGGAGACTACAAACCTTATCGTGTTGTGCCCGTGGCACGTGGGTATGAGTTGAAGCCAAACCATTTCAACCTCATTCCCACTTTTCATAGCATGGCGAATGAGGATGCCTTAAGCTTCATCAGAGAGTATAATCAAGTAGTGCAATCGTTCCCTCTGTTTGGCCTAAATGAGGAACAATTGAAGATATGTTGTTTTTCCTATTCTCTGAAGGATAAAGCCAAGTCTTGGCTTATGAGCTTTCCCGCCGACTCTTTGGCAAATTGGAACAATGTGGTGGAGCAATTCATGTTGAGGTTCTATCCGCAGCAGAAGACCAAAGATCTTCGATCCAAGATTATGACGTTCAAGCAGGAACTGGATGAGTCGTTTCATGAAGCGAGAGAAAGATTCAAAGAGCTTCAGAGGCAATGCCCACATCACTTCTTCCCGTTGGTTCTTTTGTGTCAATTCTTCTATGATGGGATCCTTAAATCCGATCAAGAAAAAGCTGACGACGCGGCAGGGGGCAACATAGCTCATATCACGGCATAGGCTTTAGATGAGATCTTTGATGTCATGGCGAGCAATTCCCTCCAGAAGGCATCTAGTACGCGCCGGTCTTCTGTCAATTCCGTGGAGACAGGATCGGAATTAACGAGGCAGATGGCGCAAGTTATGAGAGAGATGAACGAGATGAAGATGAAGCAGGTTGAGTTCCCTTCACCACCCCAGGAGTTCGCTGCTCCTTCGCAGGAGTTCGTCGCACCTCCTTAGGATTTCTCTATGCATCCTTGTGGAATTTGCATGGAAATGGGACATACAGCAGATATTTGTCCTAATATGGGAGCACCCGTCTATGAAGGCGGAGTAGAGGCCTATTCTATGCAAGGTTTTCCGCCTCGGTAGCCTTATGAGCCGAGGCCGACCTATGAGCAAAACCATCCGCAGTACAACTCGAGATGGAAGAATCAGAGCCAAGGTCAGGGTTCGGGTTCAAACCCACAGACTCAATTCCTCCCGCAGCAGAATACCCGTCATAACAGTACAAAGCTTGAAGTACCATGAAAAGCGGGTTTATGGTCGCGAAGATCGATATCCGCAGCGATCATATCGACAATCATCATACCCGCGATTATCCTTACCAAAGCAGATCACCGCCACCTCAAGATCCTTACCCACAAAGCCGCCTCCGCCAGCGGTACTCTCGGCCACCACCAACCTCTACCGTGGCAACATGCTCCTCCGAACTCATCCATGGAGGATAGTTTGGCCGTATTTATGCAAGAGAGCAAGTTAGCAAGGGGAGCACAAGATGCGACCATTAAGCGTCTTGAGAATATGATCGGCGGATCTACGGTCTTTGTCAATGAAATGCAAAGAACAACAATAGACAGGAAGGATACCGGGACAAGGGCTCCAGCCACACCAAGCTCAAGCAGTAACTGTTCTCCGAAGTGGGAAGAAAGTAGATAATAAGGTGCAACTCCCAGAGATCGTGGACGAACAGATAGTGGAGGAGAGAGTGGTTGTGGAGAATCAGAGAGTGGAGGAGAAAGTGATTGAGAAGGAACAGCCGAAAGTGCAGTTACACAAGACGGCAAACCCTTATAAGCCTCCAGTGCCATTCCCGAGCCGGTTGAAAAATGAGAAGCAAGAGCGGCAGTTCTCAGATTTCTACAAAATGCTTTCCAAGGTTAATGTGAATCTGCCGCTATTGGATGTGATTCGCAATGTTCCTGCCTATGTTAAGTTCTTCAAGGAACTTGCATCAAAGAATAGGAGGTTTGTCGACAATGAATCCGTTATGGTATCTGAGGTGGCCAGCTTCATTATGTAGCAACCACTTCCGCTCAAACAACGGGATCCAGGTAGCTTCGTCATCACAATTGCTTTAGAAAATGGTAAGAAAGCCACATGTATGCTTGATTTAGGAGCTGGTATTAATCTTATGCCTTACTCTATTTTCAAGAAATTAGAATTAGGATATTTGAAACCTACTGGCATGAGTCTCCAATTAGCCGATCGCTCTGTCCGCTACCCTAGGGGAATTGTAGAGGATATTCTTGTACGTGTCGGTGGCCTGATTGTACCTGTGGATTTCGTGGTGTTAGAGATAGGCGATGTGCATGAAAATGGTCGAGACCATACACTGCTATTAGGGAGACCTTTTATGGCCACTACTAATACTTTGATTGATGTAAAAAATGGAAACATTAAGATGACCGTCCTAGGGAAAACAGTGTCATTTTCTGTGCATAATAACAAGGTCATGCCATCGATTAATTCAATTGAAAACTGTTCTTATATAGACTCTATTGATGCCTTGGCCGAGATTTCTTTTGTGCATGATCACAGAATGGAGGAAGTATACGAGGGATCGGCAGACATGGAAGAAAGGCTCATGCTGGAAGCCGCATTTGAAAAATCGATAAAAGAGGAAAATGAGACTCCACCTGAAACCGAGAAGTTAGAGTTAAAGGAGCTCCCCAAGAATTTGAAGTACGTCTTCCTCGAGGATAATGAGCAGAAGCTCGTGATCATCTCTGCTGAACTCACTGAGTACCAACAATCTCTGTTGGTTTCCGTGTTGAAACGACATAAGCTTGCTTTCGGGTGGAGTTTGGCATATATCCGAGGAATCAGTCCTGCCATGTGCATGCATAAGATACAGCTTGAAGATGGAGCAGTGCCGAAGAATGATGGACAATGGAGACTTAACCCCGTGCTCAGTGAGGTAGTGAAGAAGGAGATCTTAAAGCTGCTAGCCAAAGGGATCATCTACCCCATGTGCCAACAGTCAATGGGTCAGTCCGGTCCATGTTGTGCCTAAGAAAGGTGGAATCACTGTGGTCCTCAACGAGAAGAAGGAGTTGGTATCCACTAGACCTGTCACTGGATGGCGGATGTGCATCGACTATAGGAAGCTCAACGCTTCCACCAAGAAAGATCACTTTCCCCTTCCTTTCATTGATCAGCTGTTAGACAGACTTGCGGGGAACGAGTTCTTTTGTTTCCTCGATGGGTTGTCCGGATACTATCAGATCGCCATCGACCCCGATGATCAGCTCAAGACCGCCTTCACCAGCCCACACGGAACTTATGCGTTTCGAAGAATGCCATTTGGACTCTGCAATGCACCAGGTACTTTTCAAAGGTGCATGATGTCTATTTTCTCTGACATGCTTAGTGATTTTGTTGAGATTTTTATGGATGATTTTTCTGTGTTTGGAGCCTCTTTTGATGATTGTCTGTGGAAGATTGAACGTGTTTTGAGTCGTTGTATTGAACATAGTGTCACTCTTAGTTAAGAGAACAGTCATTTTATGGTCCGTAGTGGCATTGTGTTGGGACATGTCGTGTCTAGTCGGGGGATAGAGGTTGATAGAGCTAAAGTGGAGGTGATTGAAAAATTACCCCCACCAAAGGATGTTAAAGGAATAAGGAGTTTCTTGGGTCACGCTGGTTTTTACCGTCGTTTCATTAAGGACTTTTCCAAAATATGTCAACCCCTCTGTCGTCTGTTAGCTCATGATTCTCCTTTTCATTTTGATAATGACTGCCTTAATGCTTTTACTACGTTGAATGAGAGATTGAGTAGTGCCCCTGTCGTTGTCGGTCCTAATTGGTCTCTTCCGTTTGAAATCATGTGTGATGCCTCTAATTCTGCTGTAGGAGCTGTCCTAGGTCAACGGGTTGATAAAATGTTGCGTGTGATTTACTATGCAAGCTTAACTCTTAATCCTGCTCAAGTAAATTATACAACCACTGAAAAAGAGATGCTTGCTGTGATTTTTGCTCTTGATAAGTTTCGTGCTTACATCATTGGTTCTAGAGTAATAATACATAGTGATCATGCTGCCCTTCGATATTTGTTGACCAAACCCCAGGCCAAGCCTAGACTTATTAGATGGGTGCTCTTATTGCAAGAATTTGACTTAGAGATTCGGGACGGAAAAGGTAGTGAGAATGTCGTTGCCGATCATTTATCTCGATTAGATAGTCCCCTTCCCGCCCTCTGTGGGTCCCATCACGAGTCCTTCCTTATGAACATGCTTATAATGTCTCTCATCGAGCCTTGGTTTGCCGACATTGTCAATTTTTGGCTTGTGGAGGCGAGACGACCTTACTTCCCAAGCAGGGAAGCGTTTTCTACATGTGTGCAAGCAATACTATTGGGAAGATCCTTATCTTTTCAAGTTAGGAAAGGACGAGGTGATACGGCGTTGTATCGCTGAAAAGGAACAACCTAAAGTGTTGGAGATGTGCCACCATGCCCATTGTGGTGGACATTTTGGAGGGCAGAAGACGGCCCATAAGGTCCTCCAATCAGGTTTATTTTGGCCTTCCCTCTTTAAAGATGCACATGCTTTCGATCTTTCCTGTGATAGATGTCAACGGGTTGGGTCGATTGGTAGAAGAAATGAAATGCCCCTTAATAATGTGTTGGTGGTCGAAATTTTTGATGTGTGAGGAATTGACTTCATGGGACCTTTCCCTAAGTCGTATGGGTACGAGTATATTTTGCTTGCCGTCGATTACGTGTCCAAGTGGGTTGAGGCTATCCCAACAAGGACATGTGATTCTCATATTGTACTCAAGTTTGTGCAAGAGAACATTTTATGCAGGTTTGGTTTTCCCCGTGCAATAATTAGTGATGGCGGGAAGCACTTCTGCAATAAGCTGTTCGAGAAACTAATGAAAAAGAATGGAATCACGCACAAGATCGTCATCCCTTACCACCCATAGACGTCGGGTCAGGTCGAAACTAGCAACCGAAAAATCAAGGGCATCCTCGAGAAGACCGTGCAGCCCTCAAGAAAAGATTGGGCAAACAAAGCGACCGACGCCTCGGGCATATCGTGCAGCATGTACAAGAGCATCTTGGGAATAAGCCCATACCGTCTTGTGTATGGGAAGGCGTGTCACTTGCCTGTGGAGGTTGAACACAAGGCCTATTAGGCCATAAAAGCTTCCAACTTGGATCTCTCCAAAGTTGCGGAGCATCGCCTCCTACAGGAGTCCGAGTTAGACGAACTGCGTAATGAGGCATATGATAATGCTCGGATCTACAAAGACAAGGTCAAGGCTCTCCACGACAAGTGGATTGTGCACAAGGATCTCCAACCCGGGAAGAAAGTGTTGTTGTTCAATTCCCGTTTGAAGCTCTTTCCCGGGAAATTGAAATCCCGTTGGAGTGGTCCCTTTGTTGTCAATGATGTGAAGCCATTTGGGTCGGTGGAACTCACCAAGGAAGGTTCGATGGACTCCTTTTTGGTAAATGGTCAACGGGTAAAACCTTATGTTGCAGGCGATCAATACAATCTCATTGTGGAATCGACTCGTGTCACCGATCCACCCCTGTCTTGAACATCTTTTCGTCGAGCTTAAGACGTGTAAACAAGCGCTTCGTGGGAGGCAACCCACGTTTCTTTATGTTTTGTTCGTGTTTTCTTTCTGTTTTGTTTTTGTTTGTATTTTTATCTTTGTTTTGGTTTTGTGTGGTGCAGGATGAGGAGTTATTTTATCTAGAATTGGAACATGGATCGAAAAACACGAAGCATGCGAAATGACGTCCAGGGAGGTACCCCAGGCGCCGGACGCACCCAAACCGACGCTGGGGTACTATTGAAAGAGAATACAGGAGTTCACCGGTACGCGGACGCTGACAAACCGGCCGGGTGCGAATCAAAAGGCAGAAGGTGACCCACGCGGACTCGATGAAACCTGGTCTTTGGGTCCTTTATTTATATATAAAAAAAAATCTTTTACATATTAGATGAATTGTAGGGTTCGTCTCTCACATTTTTTTTCTCTTAACGCAGTGCCTCCCTCTTTTTCCTCTCACCCGTCCGCCTCTCAGATTCCGTCCGACGCTCGCCCTTCCGCCCAGCGCTCGCCAGCGCTACCTCCATCTCCGTCCGGCGCTCGAAACTCAAAGACCGTGCGCCGCCTTCTCTCCGTTTTTCCAATCCAAGCGCTCGCTCAATATACTCCGTCTGATGCCTCTCCTCCACCGCCGGACGCACCTCAGCGTCTCTCACCAGCGCCCGATTCCTTTAGCCCAGCTGGCCGCTTCACCCAACGCCGAGCTTTCTCCAGCCGCGCCTCTAACGCCGCCATCCGTCCGGCACCTCGTTCAATCGTCGCGCGCCTAGCCTCAATCCGACGTTTTGCTCCGTCTGGCGTTTCGTTAATCTTCGCACGCCTCGCGCCCCAGCTCTCTTCTCCGTCCGTCCGGCGTTTCGCTCCATCCGACGTTTCCTCGCTCAGCGCCTCGCTCGGCCGCCCGCCTCGCCTGCCCGGCGCTTCTTCCTAGTGCGGCGGATCTCGTGCAATCCTACACCCGTCTCGCTTCCATCCAGCGTTTTCCTCCGACACTCAGCCTCGATCCGAAATTCAGTGCCCACTCGCACGTTTATCAACATGGTTGGACTAAGAATGCTGTCTGCTCAAGCTCCCGTCATCCTCGAGACGACGATGTTCCTATGGAGGAACCAGTGAAGGATATTAGCATAATGTACTCTGCCACATTCCCTATTTATAATCCGGTGGAAGGTACACATTATCGACGATTTGCATTTCAAGATATCACCTCCGTCAATTCAATTGGCAATTGATGCAAAGTTTAGGTCTTGAGGATAGAGTAAAGAAATTTTGAAGAATTTAGGATTGCCGCAATATGCTATGATGGATTTGCTCGTTACTCTCGTTATTGATTGAATTTTATTATACGATGAATATTGATGATGAATCGATACTTTAACACGTCAATCTGTTGGGGCAAGAATATGCTGTCACACCTCGTATTATGAAGGGGGTGTTTGGATTTTCGACTTCAGGTGCACGTGGTGTACCTCATTCATTCAATGTCAGAGAGGCTTGGCAAGAATTATCAGGGTTTAATAACTGGTCATCAGTTGAAATGCCGAGTGGATTCATCAAGGATGCAGCATTAGCAATGGTCCATAAATTTATAGTGTTCAGTGTTTTCGGAAATGAGCAGGCCAACAAGGTCAATACTGCTGAGGTCTTGTTGCTCACATGTGCGGTAAAGAAGACAAAGGTCTCACCGACATTCTTCATTTGGGAACATTTGCAGCTGGTTCAACGGCGTAAGAAATGTCGGCCGACCTTGTGTCAAATCCCTACTGGTCTAGCAGTCCATTTAGGGATTATTAATAATGATGGACGACATATTCCTAGGCAATATTTGATACGACCTAAGATGATTGATCTTAGTGAGCTTCGAGGCGTCCCTTTTGCATATAACGAGACAACTCTGGTACCTCATAATTTGAGGAATTGCGTGATGAGATATATGCATGCGCAGCTCGTAGAAGTTCAAGCAGCAGGTGTAGGACCATCTCATGCACCTTCGGGTGATATGGCCATTTTTGACACTACACTTGCATCCGAAGATGAGGGTGACGAGGCAAGAGAGGATACTGAGCCGGTTCAGAGCAACGTCGATCCTAACCACCCACAGTTCCCTTCACAACATGGTGCATCGGAGCAAGGATACAACTTCATTCGTGAAGAGTTGGGTCGGTTTAGGAGTGAATTAGGCGGCCACTGACGAGTTTCGTCAAGATATCTACTCGATTTGATCGGCAAAATCAGCGCCTGACGAACGTAATCAATTGTGGCATGAGCGTAACCGGTACCGGAATCAATATAATCGGCAGATGATTGAGCGTAATCACGCATGGTCGCTCTTGAGGCTCGATGGAACGCTTGATCACTTTTCATGGCGCCCACCTCCACCATCGCCGTCGACTAATAGTGATTCATCACTATTGGAGTGTATGTGTTTTTTCTGTTTTTGTGTGCGTCGTTTTGTTTTCGTTGTTTTGCTTGTCTTTGTTTGCTGTTTTTGTAGGTTTTGTCTTATGCTTGATACCCCGCCGTTCCGTTTCTTCGCTTTCAGGGAAGTCTCCTCTACCTTTCTCTTATATATTTATCTGCAATGAGGACCTTGCCTGTTTTAAGTGTGAGGGGTTTCATTTTCCGTTTGGTTTGTTTTGCTTGTTTTCTGTCGTTTTTGTGTTTTGTCGTTTCTTAACTTTTTGTTTGGATTAGAGAGGATTTTATTTTTTTGAAATCAATGGTGCATGAAGAATTATGCTTTAAGTTGAATTAATTGTGTTTTGATCTGAATTTCATTGCATCTTGGTATATGATTTTTAGTTTGATGAAACTTAGGTGTTAATTTGAACTGTGGGACATGATTAGGAAGCTGTGATTAGATAATGTGTGTGATCGGTTGTCATATACTTTATACATAGGACCCTTTTCTTGTATGATTTTTCCAAATAAATAAAAAAAAAAAGAGGAAGAAAGAAAAGAAAAGAAAAGAATTTGAAGTTGTAAAATAAGTGGGCTTAAAATTCGAATAATGGGCTCTACTCCTCTTGCTTGTGTTGTCTCTCGAATGGAGACTCTGTGCGATGGGTATAGATATCTAAGTTAGGATACTCGAGTGTACAACTTGAAGGTTCCACCTAACGATTATTGTCATATAATCGGTTTTAAGTTTAACATGTTTTATTTATTTTATTTTTGTTATCCTTGGGATGTTTTACATGAAAGGGAACCATGTGAATTGTATATTGATGTCTAAAATCATATCTGAGTCGAAGCACAGTTATTCTATGATAAGTCACATATTTGGATTGATGAATGAGTATCATTGTATTGAGAATTGTATTATTAAGATGCATTGAAAGGATGTGAATATGTGATTGATTCTATTTGAAGTATTGATTCGATGTGTACCATTCTTTTCAAGAAACTAAAGTTTGCTCGAGACGAGCAAAGAGTTAAGTGTGGGGAGTTGTTTTGCATGTGTTTGTCTTGTTTTCCTTGTTTGTTTTAACGATTTGGTTACTTTTCGATTTAAATTTGAATACCTTTATTGGAATCATGTTCGTTTCGTTTTGTGTAGGGAATGTTCACGTTGAACCATTTTTTACCTAAAGAGCGCACCCAAGCGCCGGACTTGGCGTGGCCGGCGCCGGTCTTGCAACGTCATAAGAAAGTGAAGTGAAGACCAGCGCCCGGCGCTGCGACGCGTCCGGCGCTGGGTTCCTATCCAGAGTGCCCGCGTCCGCGGCCAGCTCGCGTCGGCTACTGGGTCTCGGCTGAAATCGTCCCGAGACTCGTCGCGTCCGTGACGCATTGTGTCCGTACTGCGCAAGATGTGAAATTTGTCCCGAGAGCTCGTGCGTCCGGCGCTGCGAAAGTTTTGAAAGATAATGCCATGATCCCATCATAAATAAAATAAAACCTACAATTGTATAGTAATATTTTAATTATCACTTTTCAAGTCATGTGATGATACAAAATCATCACTATATTCTTAGAAAATAAATAAAACTCAGAGATGAAACAGTTAATTTCGTGGAACTTTTTTATTAATAAGAATACACACAAAATAAATCACAGCATGACAAATTGACTAATGATTATGTATGCTAAAGCATGGTTGCAATAGAACAGGTGGATTTAGCCGATCATAATCCAAATAAAGAAAGATGTAATTGGAAGAAGATGGATTAACAAATAATCACCAGTGTTTAGTTCCAAGAAAGGCAACACACACACACACACTTACACAAGACACAAGACACATATATAACTTATATGTGCATGGAAAAGTGAAAGTAGGCAGTAGATATAGCATCTTCCTACAATTTGCAAAAACGGTTGCACTCCACGCGTCTTCATAACTCTTCTCGGAGTTCCCTTATAAATCTTGCAGCAATAACCGAATGGGAATAAAGGGATTTTGCTAGTCAAAGCCAATTTACAGATTTCTAGATCTCACCTAAAGATAGAGAAACAACTGATAAATATGGATTTTTAATGATTTTTAAAACATATATGTGACTTAATTAATAGTGAAAATCATGTTTGAAATGAGTATATATTTGATTAATTTTATTTTAATTTGAAGAATTGATACTCATAAATAACTTTTGCATGCCATTTTTTTCCTTTTAGAAGATGTCGTTCCCCATCGAGATAATAATCTTCAAAGTCTACGCATCTCAATATCATAATACATATAACTAGTCTGTAAATTTAGCATTAATGAGGATCAAAATCAAAATCGAGTAACTACTAATATCGAATCTCACTACAAAAATACAGGCGAATAGCGACGAAAAATTTTGTCGCAGATCATGCGAGGATCCATCGTTAAAATCGTTTAGCGACGAATCGCCAGCTGATGATGCCGTCGTTGGATCGCCGGTTGGGAAACACCTAACGACATATTTTGGTCCGTCATTAACTTTCTACGACGGATTAGCGACGGAAATTTCGATCGCTAATCGATGACCTGAGCGGTCGTCGACGGATTGGCGACCGATTAGCTACGGTTGTCTGTCGCTAGTTAACGATGCATTCTATCCGTCGTTAGATTACGTGTTTTCATGCGATTTATTGCGACCGGTTAGCTACGGATATGTCCGTCGCTAGTTAACGACGGATAGAATTCGTCGTTAGATTATGTTTTTTCTGTTATTTCACGTCGCCAATCCGTCGCCAAATGTGCAGAAACTGAACAACTTATTTTTGTATTTTGGACGGCCGTTTACAACAAACAACAAACCCGTTTTCAAACATACCAATTACAAACAAACACAATCCAAACAAAACAATTCCAAACGGTACAATATCAAACAAGCAAACCAATTCCAAATGATAAACATTATCATTCTAAATCAAACATACGATAAGTTTTACAAATAAAATGTATTTGTCTCTTCATCATACAAACCAAAATATCTCGAGGGTGGGGGAAAACGGGAGCTGGCCATGAAGCGCTCCAAAGCCTCTATTTGGCAGAATCGAGCTCGAAACTCGCTGAGCGTCGTCTCACGCTCTCATTTCGGCTTGCATTCGGCCTCAGATGCCCGGCCTGCTGCTTTCACTAGCAATCGGCCTCGTGTTGCTCGGCTCGACAGATTCGGCCTCCATCTCCAATAGCTTTTGATGATAAGCTATGGAATCAGCAGGTTGGGCACTCTCTACCGAATGAGACGACGTTTCGCTCTGCATGTATGTCCGTGATAGAGAACCAGCTCCAAACATCCTATTCTTTTTCTTTGAGGAGCTCCCAATGACATTTTTTAGAATTTGAGTCCTATCAACTGCTGGTGTCGCCTCATCACTGCCCCCAGATTGGCTCAACTGTGTCACCTGTTCCTCAACCTGCCTCTGTAATATAATTTCGTACAATTATTATTTAATTAAATGCTCGTTGTTGCGCTAACGAATATAATTACCGCGATACTCCGAGCCTTCCCGTCTGTATAGCTCCCTTCGTCGGTGGCATGATACTTTTGGAGTACTTCCCATTGGACCTCTGATATCTACTCCACGCTCTTTTGCCTATAAATAAGTCAAACAAATTAAATAATTAACAAGTATCACGATTCTTAAATCAATTTACTATATCTAAAACTTCAAAGTACTTACAATATCTCTCGCATACTCTAATACACAGCGTGAGCCACCTCGATGCTTGACTATCCCAGTACCCTCGCCATCTGACTCAGACATTCTGTTGCTGCGGGCCTTTGTCGCCTTCTCTTGGACGTCTGTCCGAGCCCAATAATTCTTCCAATTATCCCAATCTCGATCAGGGATAAATGGAGGTGGGTTGGGCGAGTCCTTCAGCCGCTTGATCTTGTGAATAAGATTTTTATAGCGTTCGGCGGCCTTTGCGCACCAGTAGGTGTAGACCCTAGCCTCGTCCAACGTATCATCCCAATAAAAAAATTCTGCAAAAAATATATGATTACATCATCACTGGTGTCAAAGGTAAAAACATAAATGACTCCGTATAAACAACACGGACCTTGAATTCATCGAAATAAATCTGTTTGTACTCTTGAGGCACCATTTCCAATTGAAGCCGTTGTGGTTCATGAATTTAAGGAATGACTCGTAATCACGCGTGCTACATCATTGCTCGGACACAAAATGCTACAATTTACAAGAAATAAAGACATCAGAATATTATGATTTATTTTAAGCGAGACATACAATAGATAACATACTCATTCACAATGACTATCTTCTTCTCTCCTCGACGACACTACACTCTTGCTCGAGCTACCGGGTTGTGAGGCAGTGCCTCCATAGATTCTTGAGCCGGCGGTGATGGTGGCTGCGTATATGAACACGGATGCCTCCGGCCTGATGACGGTACCTCGTCCACCCCGAGACATCTGCAAACAAAGGTAAAAAATGTTGCAGTAAAATTTCACAAATAATACATATCATAACATTTTTTGTGCATACTATAAAATAAAACTTGTTCAGCTTGCATATAATAAATTCAAACCCTATTCATCGTCGTCATCATCCAATGTATGATTGTCTTTTGACTCTGACAATTCAACTTCATTATCCGTATCATCAGATGTCTCTTCAATGTCTATGAGTGTACCGTCAGGATGAACTAGTGTCGTGTCATCATCCACAACGACATTAGTAATCGAACCAAATGCATCCTCTTGAAAAGGGGGAGGTACTATCGATGCAGAACTCTCATCTGAGACTTCCACATTAGATCGAGCTTTAATTTTGCATACTTCCCACCACTCTTTCATAGATTGTTTTAAACTTGGATATGCACAATAGTATACTTGAATGGCTTGATTAGCGAGGATAAGCGGTTCGGACTTGTTATATCTTCGTATGATTTACGAAACCAACTTGTACTCGGAATGAATTGATAACCCCAATCTTGAAGGATCAAACCACTAGCATCTAAATAATGTTGTGGTCTTCGTTGGTAGCCCAGGATATTCCAACTCACAAACCTCCAATAATCGCCCATAAAAATCGAGTTCTTGAGTGTTTGTACCATAAGTTTCACCTTTAATGCACACTTCACTATTCATAGTTGATCTTTGTGACCCATGTTCTAATGTATGAAATTTGTACTCATTTATATAATACTCTGGGTACGTCTTAATTAGTGTTGAAGGCCCTTTAGCAAGAGACAATATGAACAGATTCACAATGTTGTTAGTATGATCTTTGACCTATTATTAGTAAAAAATCGATTAGAATGGCTAAGCGTACATATTAAATATTAAATATTTCCTACTAATAATCATCGAACACTCACATATGCCTCAAACCAAAGCGGAAGGCTCTTTCAATCGACCTTTGAATATCGAGCTAGAGATCGATGGATTTGATCTTTTCACATCATCGATAAATAAACTACATTCACATATATTTACGATCCTAGTTAATAATAACAATAATAATAATTAACAATGACTTTTGAGAAAATACGACACTTACGCCATGTAAATGTCGCAACTTCAACACGCTTGAGCAACACGTATAAGCGAAAGCAAAGATCATACTCTCTACTATCCAAATATCTCGTTGACATATTTCCAAAAGGTCTACCATCTTGCTTGAAGATTTGAAGCATATCTGGATAGTCTTCGTGCCTAATCTCTACTTGACCATCATAATTATGATGCAAATCTCTGAACTTCGTTCTTACGTGATCATCAAAATAATACGAGCAAAATGTCGATGCTTCTTCTACTAAGTAAGCATTGCAGATAGAACCCTCAACCCTGGCATTATTTCGTACGTTGTTCTTCAACTTACGTAGGTATTTCACAAACGAAGACAAAAAAACTCTATAAACGTTTTTCAATATATATGATAATGTATTAGCAGTACCTTTCAAATGGATACATCCATCGGTATTGAATAGGCCCTGCAATACGGGCTTCATCAGCTAGATGAATCGGTAGATGTTCCATGGAGTCGAAGAAACTAGGGGGAAAGATGCGCTCAAGCATACATAAAATCATTGAAATATTTTCTTGGAGTTTGCACAGATCATCAAACCCTATATTTCGAGAAGTTAAATCTTTGAAGAATAAAGATAATTATGTTACAGCTTTCCAAACATTGGGTGGGAGAAGTTCACGAAATGCAATCGATAGAATTATCTGCATGAAAATGTGACAGTCATGACTCTTCATCCCAAATATCTTCGGTTTTGTCATCTACACATCTACCCATGTTCAAACGTACCCATCCGAAATCTTAGACCTCTTACCCACTCACATAAGACTTTTTTCTCACGATTGTCAAGTGTATAAGAAGCTTTTGGATATTTTCCTGTTGATTCATTCATCGTCAACTCTGGTCTGCAGCAGTATAAATTAAGTTCTTCTCTAGATTTGCTCGTATTTTTTGTCTTCCCTTGGACATTCATGACTGTGTTGAAGATATTATCGAACACATTCTTCTCTATGTGCATGACATCCAAATTATGGCGAATCAAAAGAGAACTCCAGTAAGGTAGATCCCAGAAAATACTTCTTTTCTTCCATCCAGTTCCAAACTGTTTGGATATTCTACTATTTATTTCATCACTGTCAATCTCTGTTACGGAGACTATTCCCATACCCATAATTAGTGACAGAAGCTCATCTCATGATCGCGCTTCTGGTGGATCGTTAGTAATCACTGTGTTCTTTCTGAAACCTCTTCGATCCCTTCGAAATGGGTGATTAGGAGCTAGAAATTTACGATGGTTATCAAACCATGACTGCTTACCACTTTTAGCTAAAGTAAAAGCATCGGTATGCTCCATGCAGTGCGGGCAAGCTAATCTTCCAGCTGTACTCCATCCAGACAATATAGAGTATGCGGGGAAGTCACTAATTGTCCAAAGTAATGCAGCGTGCATTTGAAAATTTCGCTTCAACGATACATCATAAGTAAGAACACCGTCATCCCACAAATCTATTAACTCTACTATCAATGGTTGCAAGAACACATCAATCTTCTCCTTCGGATTACGCGGTCCGGCACTAAGATAGTAAGAAACATGTATTGCTCCTTCATACACGACCACGGGGAAAATTATAAGGGTAAGTATAACGGGCCATGATGAATATTGCTTTCTGATTGACCGAATGGCTGAAAACCGTCGATTGAGAGTCACAATCGCACGTTACAATTTCGATGCAAATAAGGAAACTTCGTGTTCAAATGTTTCCATGAAATTGAGTCTTGGGATGACGCATGACCCGTCATCGACCGACGATGCATGCCAACGCATATTTTCTCGTTGTAGCATTGGATGCATACAATCTCGTAGTCGAGTTAGAGGAAAATAATACATCTTTTATATGCTACTTATGCTTTCCGTCGACTTCCACCAGCTCGGTATTGCTCTTGAAACGAGGATGATTACGAATTTCTGACTCGTCGATTTAGAATATTCGCGCCATAAATCATGCGATTAAATGGACAACAATCAATTTTGTGTACGGGCAACCCGTATGCCCGCAACAATCTCTTCGTGTTGTAGAAGTCATCAGCACGCAATTTCCATCCGGATGTGACTCTTTCATCGATTCGATATTTGATCAAAACCGCTTCTCGGTAATGTTATTCTCTGCTTTCCAACTCGGAAGTCGAGCCACAAATGACGGTACGTGTGTGATTCGAGCAACTCGACCACAAAGGTTTATTGGCAGCATTCAACATATCGTAAAATTTTTGTGCATCAGAATTTGGCTCATTTTCGATCTCGTCAAAGTTGAACTGTGGACCAGCAACATCCACTACCATCGTATGATACGTATTTGGTTGACGGCTAACATCTGAATCCACAACATTGTCCCTACTTGTGGTTGTCTCTCCTTGAAATATCCATGTGTGATAATTTGGAACAAATCCAAATTTTGATAAGTGATATCGCACAGTATCTTGCTTCTGATAAGGTATATTCTTACACTTCTTACACTGACACTTGATTTTCTCTCCATCCGCGAATAAAAACTGAGCACTAACGAATTCAATAAAACTTTCAAGTCCATCTCGAAATTCAATATTTAATCCACCAACCGAACTAAACCTCTTATACATCCACTCACGATTGTCATTCATTCTTCAAGCTCCTAATTATAAATAATTAATTAAACATATTCAACATAAGTTGTACAATATTATTCCACTCATAATACATTCAATAATTTTCATTAAAACTCGTGTCCAAGATTCCTAGAAAGAAATTTGGGGATGGAGGTCGTATTTATTAATTAGGAATTAACTAAGATTTAATTGAATTTAATAATCTTCAAGTAAAACTTATTAATCTTCAATCAACATTTAATCAAATTTTCAATTAAAATTTATTAAGTACAATTGCATTTAATGAATTATTCTTTTGGCATATAAATGAATTTCATAAGTAAAGGTTAATATCATTTTTATCCCAACATTTTAGCATTTTTTCAATTCTATCACAACACAATTTTAAAATTTATCAATTTTATCCGATCTTATATATATATATATATATATATATATATATATATATATATATATTCCTTTATATCCTAAAAAGTATAAAATTATTGAAACTTAAAATCAACCCAAGGCTTTTGAAGTTCATGCTTTGGGTTTCCCACTCAATTACTTTGTTATCGAGCATTAGCGATAAAGTTCAAAATAAGTATATAGTTAATAATCTCAACTATCCAACAATAATCTACACCTATTTTCAATCCAACAACAATCTAGTTAATCTCAAGCATCTAACATAAGTATATAGTTAATAATCTCAAGCATCCAACAATAATCTACACCTATTTTCAATCACCTAATCTCAATCGACCAACAACATATCACTATATTTTTACGATAAATTATTAACAATATATCACAACAACATATCACTATATTATGATAACATATCACAATAATCATAACAATATATCCTAGCATTACAACAATCATAACAATATACCTAGCATCACAACAATTACAACAATATTTCACAAAAATCAACAAAATTTGAAAACTAAATAAACCCTAACACGGACGGCGGCGGCGGCGGCGGCGATGGCGGCACGGCGGCGCGGCGGGGGCAGGGGCAGGCGGCGGGGGGGTGGCGGCGGCGGGCGGGAGTGGCGGCGGCGGCGGGTAGGGCTAGCGGGAGGCGGAGGCAGGCGGCGGGAGAATTGAAGTGTTAGGGCGCAGAGTTATGAATTTTGGGGAAGCAACCCGTCTGTTATAATTTTTTTAACGGCGGATTAGCGACAGACGTATCCGTTGTTATATTTAAAAACTGATAGTGATGGACTAACGACGAAAATTTCCGTCGTTAAAATATTAACGACGGACAAATGACGCCGACTTCAGTCATTGAAATTCTCAATGAAAAAAAATATAAACTAATATTAACGACGGACACACTCCGTCGTTAAATTACGTGTAAAATATAAAAAGTAAAACATCCGTTAATCTAATGACGGATACGGTCCGTCGTTAATTTTAACGACGGACTAACGACGTATATTTCAGTCGTTAAAATTCTCAGAGAAAAAAAAAATAAAAAACTAATATTAACGACGGAATATATTCCATTGTTATAATTATTTCAAATAAATCATTTTAAGAATAATATTAACGACGAAAATAATCCGTCATTAAATTAAGTACAAAATAAAAAATAAAAATTTTGTTAATTTAACGACGGATCAGCGACGGTTATGACTTAACGACGGACATAATCCATCGTTAAATTAAGTGCAAAATAAAAAAATAAAAAATCCGTTAATTTAACGACGGACTGAGTCCGTCGTTAAATTTAACGACGGATCAGCGACGGTTATTACGTCGTTAAAAGTTCGCGCGAGATATTCCCGCCGCATGCCGTCGTGGATTTGTCGCCAATCTGTCGTTAATAAAAAAATATTAAATTCGTTTGTATTCCGTCGCTAATCCGTCGCAAAATCACGACCCGTATTTTGGCCGTCGCTAATCCGTCGCTGTTCGACTGTATTTTTGTAGTGTCTTGATTTCTTTCATAAAATTTACAAATATCAATTTTTTTCCTTGAAGATAACAAATGATATGGTTAATTCCATTCCAAATTCTTGTTAGCATGTTAACTAAAATTATATATCAGACCTAATAAAGTAGTTCTCCAATGGCACACAAGGAACTTCTGGTTCTAAAATAACTTTGTTATCATCTTTTGGTTTAAATGAGTCATTATCCACTTAAGTGACGGGACAACCATTAGGTAAATAAATGGATAAAAATTTATCTAAAACCTCTTTCAGTTAGGCCAACTGGTATAAAAATACTCAATCAATGAGATACTCAATCTGCAGGTCAAGTTAATACTTGGTTTTATCTAAGTCTTTCGAACTCCGTCTTTAAGCATGAGTTATTATTCACATACCCTCTTCAAGAGGAATTTACTTAGTCGGTTGTACTACCAGACTATTTCTAAATTGATAATACATGTTGCTATTTTAATTTTTCCTTTGTTGTAGGAATCTTGAGTCCTTCAGAAACTTTCATATAGATATTAACGTCCAATGACAAAAATACGACTATCAATTATATATATGTGTATATATATATATATATATATCATGATTACTACCATAGATATTAAATACAGGAACATAATATCAATCCATAACGAGAGAATATGTTTGATCAAAATTTATTTTGGGTTTATGCCTAAACCCTTGAGCTACTAATTTCACTTGATTTATCACCACTTTATTGTTTCACATTTAGCGAGTTAAGTTATATCTCAATTGCTTTCTAATTTATTCGGTGCTTTTGACACTCAATTTTCATTTTTCTAGATCTAGATTATCAATTCAAATTGAACAAGAAATTTTGTATAGGCAAAAAGTGTTGTTGACACGTTTATCTCATATTCACAAAGTTCATATACCAGATTCTCATCATTTTTCTTCATATTTTGATTTGGTCATTCCGTAATTCCAATGTTATAATTATTTGGTATTCATGCAAAATATTGGGATTATTGTCTTTAGGACGGTCCTCTTCGAGAGGTATTTGGAGTGATATAATTTATTTATTTGATTTTGTATTTCGTTAAATTTTTATTTTTATCACCAATAGGTAATAAGTCTCACACGCTTCTAGCGTAGGAGACTTAAATTTTTTATGATGCATATACAATTTGTTGAACTTTTAGTTCATAGTGCATAAATGTATATAAGATTTTATCCATTCTTTGATAGTCAATAATTTGTTGAACTTTGAGTTCATAGTGTGTAAGGAAATGGTTAATCCAACAAGAATATTTCAGTATGCTCTCATTCATATTTCATATCCTTCTAATGCCGGAGATAATATGAGTTGGATTATAAAATCAATGTACCTATTTATAAATTGATGCCCAATTATTGACTATACATGTATGTTTGACAGAGTATACATATAATATTTTGTAGAGCACATCTAGATACGTTTGAGTGATGATAAAAGAATTAGTCAAATGGAAAATCCTCTTCTAAAGATATTATAATATTCATGCAATAATTGTAAAAGGGGAATAGACTCAAATATCCATGCCTTGATAATAATTTGGGTACTTGAATTATAAATTAAACTCGACACATGATTATTTGATGATACATCATGTATAATTCATTTGAACTCATAGGGAGAATCAAATAAAGCTCTTCTAGAATCGAAAATAAGAATCTTATCATCTTAAAGAATTTTAGAGATTGTTTTAATAGGATATTTCAACTTAATTTTAATATCATTTCACAATTAGTAAATCAATATTAATATGACATAAATTTATATACATATTTACAACAATTTTTAGTTAAAACTATCACTGGATTATATAGAGTGGTTTAGGGGTGAGCATTCGGGCGGTTCGGTCCAAAACCGAACCGAACCCGAAAAACCGAAAAACCGAATTTTTTAAAAAACCCAAACCGAACCGAAACGAATTAATGTACAAAACCGAACCGAAACCGAACAGAAATATTCGGTTTGGTTCGGTTCGGTTCGGTTTTAACCGAATTAAAATTAAAATTAATATAAATATTATAATATATATAATATAATATATAAATATAATTATATATATATAAATATATATAATATTAACCAATTTAAATATTAATAATATAAATAACATATATATATATATATATATATAAAAATAAAATAAAATATAATAATAATTAATTGAGGTTCGGTTTAAAAACCGAATTTTTTAACAAACCAGAACCCGAACCAATTAATTCGGTTTTGAAAATTTGAAACCGAACCGAACAGATTACTATTCAAACCGAACCAAACCGCCCATTTCGGTTCGGTTCGGTTCGATTTTCGATTCGATTCGATTTTGCTCACCCTAGAGTGGTTTTACATCCCCAATTGAAAAATACAGGAAATAAAGCGTATGTATCAAAATATTACATTTCTAGAGCGTTAATTTGAATCCCCTAACAAAAAAAAATTCTAAACTATTTCTAGAACGTAAATTTGACAATAAAGTACTAATTAAGCCAATACAAATGCTAAACTACTATCTTAATTTTAAACTAATAAGTGATGACAATTTAGTTATTTGTGAAAGTATATGAGGTATAACTGAAAAATAATTTAATAAGAGGTAGTTTTTTCCTATACATTCATTCGTATATGTGGATTTTGATACTTTTCTTCTGTTTAAATGATATTTGATAAATTTCTTCAATATAAATGATACTTAAATTAATGATATATTTTTTAATATAAATAATATTTTTTTAATAACAAATTATGTACGATCGTAGAAGAGTTTTTTTATTTAAGAATGTATGGAGATTATTCTACAAAAACAAGCTTCCAAGTCGATATCTAGAGAACTGGATCAGAGGTTGATTAACCTGAAATAAATATGAAAAAAGAAAAACCCCAAATATACATCAACCATCCGATCGCCCTCCATACTTAAATCAAACGGTCAAGACGGCTCATTCTTCTAGTGTTTAAGGTAATTAGTACGGCTCTCTCTCAGTTGGATTCTACTCTACCTCCGATTTCCTTCTCTCACTATATATATATATATATATATATATACTCACACACAGAGGGGGAGAGGTCATCTATAGTTTGAAAGTGGGCTCGGCTCTTTGATCGGCAGTTGATCTTCTGCTCTGGTGTTAAGATGGAAGTCAATGGGAGCAGGCCTCACGCCATTCGGATGTGTCTGTGCATCACGCTCCTCCTCCTCGCCACCGTCGCTCAGTCCTTCTACCTTCCCGGCGTGGCTCCCATGGATTTCCTCAATGTACAGTTACATCTAGAGCTGTTTACGTTTGTAGGGCATTGCGCTGTTGATTGTTATGCAATTTTTTGTGGATCGTGTTTGAAATTGTTTTTTGTATATGCTTGGCGTGCGTCTTGTTGAGCTGTAAGCTCGAAATAATTGGTGAAGGGGAGGTGCATGCTGATTTAAATGCTAATCTCATTTTTGATTCGGTTAATTTAGGGATTATTAGACTTAGATCTCCTACGAAGCTATGTTTATCTGCTTGTCCTTTCCTGTAAATCTGTGAAGACTCTTAGGTTCTGATACTTTCACAGTGGCTAACTTCTGAATTGTAATATTGACGAGGTTTACTTGATATCGATAATTATTTCTGTACTCCAATTAAGGTAGCAGCAGTCTATGCGTCTGAGTTTAAGTAAGATGTCCGTTGATCTATGAACCTTCTACACATAGACCATAAGAAATGCGAACATTATAATTCATCAGTCTGCCTTGATTCTTTCTTATGGCTTTAGATTGACTTGATGCGTCTTTAGTTACTACTCATTTCTGTTGCTCTTCTATTATTCTGACTGAAGGGAGAGAGAGAGATAGAGAGAAGAACCCCCCAGCTAAAGCATGCATACTTTGGTGGCATGTCAACCGCTTTAAATCAAACCACAAGAAGATTGAACAATCATTTAAAGAACACTCAGCCGAATTTTGGTGGCATTTATGATGGTTAACGTTCAATGAATCACAGTGATTGTTTTATCTCTGAGTTCTCACTTCTCATACAACCACTTCAAAATTCCTGAAAAGTTCTATACCATGAGCTGATCTGTTAATTGTTCCTTTACAGTATAATCTGCAATGTAAGTCTTCTCTAGAAAACTATATTGGACCAAGACAGGGTTTTCCATGTTTCCACAATTCAATATGGAGAATCCATCTTAGTTTTTGGCTACTGTTTTCCAAGTTATTGATATAGTGGCGTTTCAGGCTCATGTGGTTTCTCTTATGTAGTAGAATGTCAGCAAAACTAAAAATGGATCTTTAGATGATCAATGTTCGACTGCACGATATATTGTACGGTTTGTACAAGTTGACTGACTTTCATATCTTAAATTTTTTAACTCCTTCAGAAATAGTTAGTGGGAATGGGGCAGGACTTGAACCCTGAACTTCCTCTTAAGTACCAATTATCCTAGTCATAGTTGTAAAACCAGCTCATCTATATGCTTCCATTGATATCTGATTTCTCTTTTCTTTATTTAGCTCTGATCATTATCCTAAACAGATTAGCCCTTATGGAACCATATATGTTATTTGCAAAAGCTGATTGCTCTAAAAAATAGTGAATCATCTTTTAGTAATAAGTTTTTAGATTTGTAATATTTGTGGAAGTTTTGGAGAAGTAAGAGTATGATATTGAAAGCGCTCTGCATGGGACGAGAATGTAGGACTAAAACATTCACTTCAGAAATGGTTGAAACATATATGTGATGGTGTAACTGTGTCATGTCATGCGATTTAAGTTTTTACGTTTATTAGCAGTATTGAATTAAAACTTGGAAATTGAATAATGAGCAATATTTATATCCAGGGCTGCAGACTGTGTTTCTTTAAATTGCTCATTTGCATTTTTATCTTGTAACCTGTTTGTCATGCACTTTATTCCATCTTTAAAAAAAGAAAAAAGAAGAAGAGGATATCCATGAAAGAATGTTGGGGTTCAATAATTTAGGAATTATAAAAATGTGATCTTCCCCAGATTGTACTCAATAGATAAATTGACGATATCAACCTTTTTTTAATGCACATGCCTTCCATAGATTCGCAATGAGCTAACTTGTTCTGTTGTTTTCCCTGGATGCAGGGTGATCTTCTCAAGGTGAAAGTGAACAAATTGACCTCAACAAAAACGCAACTTCCTTATTCCTATTACTCTCTACCTTATTGTAAACCAGAGAAAATAGTTGACAGTGCTGAAAATCTTGGAGAAGTTCTTCGTGGAGATCGTATTGAGAACTCTCCCTATGTGGTAATTCTCTCTTTCAGTTCTTCATATGGCACCTCCTGATTTTCTATTTGATTTCTGATCTGTTCGTCTCTAAGATGATGAATTTTCACCTGCGTGGTTCGTACATTTAACGACTCAAAATCAAGTATAACTTGTTTCTTACTGAAGTTCATTTGTACAGTTTAAAATGCAAGAACCACAGATGTGCAGCTTTGTGTGCCGTGCTGTACTGAGTGCCAAAGATGCCGAGAAATTCAAAAAGAAGATTGATGATGCATATCGAGTGTGCATGTAAGTTGTGTTCAGGAACCTTATTGGGTTCTAAATCATTATCTGCATGAACTGCCTAATACTTCTTATTGTTTCATGAACAGGATTTTGGATAATCTTCCTCTGGTTGTGCCTTACAAAAGAAATGATACAGGCCCCTTGTTTTATCAGCATGGTTTTGATGTTGGTTTCAAAGGGCAATATGCTGGAGTAAGTAGCAGATTGCTTGGTAGTTGAGAAGATCCTTTTTGGAATAGTGGGTTAATCCATCTTATATTGCTCTGAATTGTTTGCTAACAGAGCTTAGAGAAGAGGTATTTCGTCCACAATCACTTGTCATATACTGTGAAGTACCACAAGGATGAAGAAACATCTGCTGCCAGAATTGTTGGGTTTGAAGTAAGGCCATTCAGGTAATTTGGTGCTGTGCTGAATGATATGCTTTTGCCACTTCTTTGTCCTGTAACTAACTGATCATGGACTTTTGATATTTTCAGTGTAAAGCATGGCTACGAGGGTAAATGGAATGATAATAAGCGTTTAACAACCTGCGATCCTCATGCAAAACACACTATAACTAGCACTGAATATCCTCAGGAGGTCAAGGAGAACATGGAAATTATCTTCACTTATGATGTGGACTTTCAGGTAATTTTCCCTTCTTGTTAAGGATTGATGTTTAGTGTTTCAAAGTATCAATTGATTCTCATGTTGTACTCTTGCTCCACCACCTGCCTTATAGGAGAGTGAAGTCAAGTGGGCTTCTAGATGGGATACTTATCTCTACATGCCTGATGACCAAATTCATTGGTTCTCAATCGTGAATTCTTTGATGATTGTTCTCTTTCTCTCGGGAATGGTGGCCATGATTATGCTGCGGACTCTCTACCGTGATATTTCCCAGTACAACCAGTTGGAGACCCAGGAAGAAGCTCAAGAAGAAACTGGGTGGAAATTAGTCCACGGGGATGTTTTCAGGCCCCCAATAAACTCGGATTTGCTTTGTGTCTGTGTTGGAACTGGTGTTCAGTTTTTTGGAATGATATTAGTTACGATGATCTTTGCTGCACTTGGTTTCCTTTCTCCTTCCAACCGAGGAGGATTGATGACAGCAATGCTTCTGCTATGGGTTGTCATGGGCCTGTTTGCTGGATATGGCTCAGCTCGTCTCTACAAGATGTTCAAAGGAACAGAATGGAAGAAAATTACACTCCAAACAGCTGTGATGTTCCCTGCAATCCTCTTTGCTTTCTTCTTCCTTTTGAATGCACTGATTTGGGGAGAGAAATCCTCAGGGGCCGTGCCATTTGGCACCATGTTTGCTTTGGTCCTCTTGTGGTTTGGAATCTCTGTTCCACTTGTTTTTGTAGGCAGTTATATAGGGTTTAAGAAGCCTGCTATTGAGCATCCGGTGAAGACCAATAAAATCCCTAGGCAAATACCTGAGCAGGCCTGGTATATGAACCCTATTTTCTCCGTCTTAATCGGGGGCATACTCCCGTTTGGTGCAGTGTTCATCGAGCTTTTCTTCATCCTGACATCAATATGGCTACATCAGTTCTACTATATTTTTGGCTTTCTGTTCCTCGTGTTGATCATCCTGATTGTGACGTGCGCTGAGATCACAGTCGTGCTCTGCTATTTCCAGCTATGCAGCGAGGACTACTTATGGTGGTGGAGGTCATACCTTACTGCAGGTTCATCTGCACTCTACCTCTTCCTTTATGCAGCATTCTACTTCTTCACGAGGCTCAACATCACCAAACCCGTGTCCGGGTTCTCTATTTCGGATACATGCTGATTGGTTCGTATGCTTTCTTTGTGCTGACTGGTACAATTGGTTTCTACGCCTGTTTCTGGTTCACAAGGCTCATTTACTCGTCTGTGAAGATCGACTAGATAGTGATGCCACCGAAGAGGGAGGCTTTTCGTAGTTTCTGAAGGAAGGCATATAAGATATAACACCCCTAAAAAAGCTTTACCTATTTGCTAGATCACCCTGATTTCATTGTTCATTCATGCTATAGTCAGCGGAAACTGAAATATGTTGGGCTCTGTAATTTTATTCTTTGTTTTCTTGCTAAAGCATGCATTTAGACAATTAGTAATCTATGAGATAGTTATCATGTACTCTACAGAGAGATTTTGTCATTAATTTCTGATCGTTTGTAATTTTAAATGTTATATCTGATAATGTAGAGTTTGGTGGACTACTCATTGCCACACCAAAGAAGTACCTATGGTATAATAATAAGTACATTTTTTTTTTCTTTTTTTTAGCTACGAATTAGTACAGATTATAATTTCGTTGTCAAATGGATTTTCTTACCAACCTCTTTGAACCCGCCGACGAATTGGTTAAGACATTTGTCTACAAATGACCAAAATTAAACTACTTAACATGTACGTGTCTTCTTTACAATCTTAAATTGGACAAAATTACAACACATAAGTACTAAATTGAAGTTTTAAATCAAGTCCAATTCAAATTAGATTTACATTCCGATACATCTTATGCACTGTACATCAGTATTAATTAAATTATGATTGTGATTAATAAACAATAAATCATAATTGTTGATTGATAAACTCTAATTGAAATTTATTAAGAGAGATGATACACAAATATTTTCCTTTGAATTGTCGCTTCAAACTCAAATAGTTTCCAAGTTCATTCAAGAAATCAAACTGCTTTGTTTCCTATGAATAGTGGTAACCTACCCTGTTTCTGAATTGTATTTTAATAAGGCTTAAAGGAGTTTAAGAGAGGGAGAGAGAAGGCAACTGGAAGAAACGCTATTAGGAAGTTGAACAAACTCAATCTTCTTCCCAACAACCAAAGAACAGCTAGTGTACTTCCACTTCATCCAGTGCCTATATAAACCGTGATGCACCCCAAACTCCATAACTCAACCAACAAAGTGAAGATCTCAGTTTAACAAAAACCTTCTTCATTCAGCTATTTCCTCCTCAAGCAATGGCATTTCACAGCCACCGTTTCCTTTTCCTGTTCTTGCTCATCACTCTGTCATCCATAACAGGCAACACCAATCATGCAGAGGCGCGCCGCCTCCTGGAGTCGCCTGTGCCTGAGGTTCCCAAGCCTGAAATCCCATCTATACCAAAGCCAGAGCTACCTCCACTACCCAAGCCTGAGCTGCCACCGTTGCCTAAGCCCGAGATTCCATCGTTGCCAAAACCTGAGGTCCCAGCAGTGCCAAAGCCTGAGGTTCCAACACTGCCAAAACCTGAAGTCCCGACCTTGCCTAAGCCTGAGGTTCCAACATTGCCAAAACCAGAGGTCCCGACATTACCTAAGCCTGAGGTTCCGACACTGCCAAAACCTGAGATCCCGACATTACCTAAGCCTGAGGTTCCGACACTGCCAAAACCTGAGATCCCGACTTTGCCTAAACCCGAGGTTCCAGCATTGCCTAAGCCAACACTAGAAAAGGCAGAATTGCCTCCACTACCAAAGCCTACTCTACCGGAAATGCCAGAATTGCCAAAACCTAAGGTGCCAGAGCTACCAAAGCTCCCAGAATTGCCAAAACCTGAGGTCCCAACTTTGCCAAAGCCTGAGGTTCCAACATTGCCAAAACCTGAGGTCCCGACTGTGCCTAAGCCTGAGATTCCAACATTGCCAAAACCTGAGGTACCAACTATGCCAAAGCCGAGATTCCACCACAGCGAAACCCGAGGTCCCGACTTTGCCTAAGCCCGAGGTTCCAACACTACCAAAACCTGAGCTCGCAGCCCTTCCTAAACTAACACTTGAAAAGGTTGAACAACCATCACTACCAAAGCCTGAGCTACCGGCATTGCCAAAACCAGAGTTCCCAAAGCCTGAGGTACCAGAATTGCCAAAGCCTCAAATGCCAGAATTGCGAAACCGAAGGTGCCAGAGCTACCAAAGCTCCCAGAATTGCCAAAACCTGAGGTCCCGACTGTGCCTAAGCCCGAGGTTCCAACACTGCGAAACCTGAGGTCCCGACTTTGCCTAAGCCCGAGGTTCCAACACTGCCGAAACCTGAGGTTCCGACTTTGCCTAAACCCGAGGTTCCAACACTGCCAAAACCTGAGGTCCCAACTCTACCTAAGCCAACATTAGAAAAGGCTGAGCTGCCACCACTGCCAAAGCCTGAGCTACCGGCATTGCCAAAACCAGAGCTACCAAAGCCTGAGCTACCAGAAGTGCCAAAGCCTAAGATACCAGAAATGCCAAAGCCTGAGATACCAGAATTGCCAAAACCCGAGTTGCCAACTCTACCAAAGCCAGAAATGCCTAAGTTGCCTGAACTTCCGAAGATTCCAGAACTGCCTAAACCAACTTTGCCAGAAGGACCCAAATCCCCTTGATTTGCGTCAACGTAGGAAGATGAGTATAAGGCGAGGGAAGCTCTAGAATGATCGATGTATGTAGTCTCTGCTGTGTGCTTTTCTTATTGTTTTCTAGTTTGTCCAGCTATGATTTGTAAGATTGTATGTTTTGAGTATTTTCCGTCTGCATTTCTTTGTTATTGTCATTTAATATATATTCATGATTTGTTGAGGTTTACACGATTACTGGTATTTTCAGTTATAATCATCTTTATTTCACTTTTCCTGTTTTGTACCATCATTTTCAAATGTTGCAAGCAATGAAATTCTATGACCTAATGCTAGTACTGTTTGGAGCAAAACAGCTTAACAAAGACAGAGACAGCTCTGTTATATTATCTTCTTCAAAATGTGTGTGTGTGTGTGTGTGGGAGAGAGTTGATGTTGATGGCAAGTCAGTGGTGGAGGTCGTACCTCTTCCTTTATGCAGCATTCTACTTGTTCATTTACCCGTCTGTGAAGATCGACTACACTAGATAGCAATGCCACCCGACTAGGAGGAAAGCTTACCGATTTGCTACATCACACTTCTTTTGATTTATGCTACTCTCTAATTTTAATCTTTATTTTCTTGCTAATGCATCTATTTACACAACTCTACCCTACAGAGAGGTTGTCATTAATTACATTTAATTTTGAAACGCGAATTTCTGGTCATTTGTAATTTTATCTCAAAAGACTTTGGTGGACTACTCTTTGCTACAAAAAAAAGTACGTATAGTACACGAATTAGTACATTTTCTATTTATTTTTAGCTACGAATTAGTACAGATTAAATTTTCATTGTCAATTAGAGAAATTGTTTGTTCTGAGTGTTTTCAGTTTGTATTTGTTTGTTAATGTAAATTAAAATATATTCATGACTGATTGAGGTTTGCAAGATTACTGGTGTTTTCAGTTGTAATCAACTTTAGTTTACTTTTCCTGTTTTCTGCCATCATTTTCAAATGTTTCGAGCAACTAAAATTCTCATACCCAATGCTAGTAATATTTGGAGCAAAACAACTTAACAAAGACAGACACGTGTTATATTATCTTATTCAAAATGGTGGGTGTGTGTGGGTGTGAGAGAGAGAGAGGAAGAGAGTTAGTTCATTTTCTACCTTGATAAACTTCTCATATATAAATCTACTATGTAATTGGTTTTCACTAACAGTTGTATAAACTAATTGATGGCAATCTTACCTAGTACTGAAATGGGGAAGATATCAAACAGCCATTTCTGCTTCCCCAACATTTGTAGGAATCCCCACATCCAACCTCATGGTTGGTTTGTATTGCTCGGGCACTGCAGCGCCAGCCTGTACACATAACTCAATCACGGCGGGGGCCTGGCCGTAGAAGTTCCTGAGCTCCCTCTCCATAGGCTGATTAACATTGGGTACGTGCCACACATATCTGGGGGGGATTAAGTCGTTAAGAACTGCTGCCTGCCATCCATGTTGCCCGTTACGCTGCTGGTGCTTATGGGCTCCGCAGTTCTGGGCTTTGTGTCCGCTCGGGCCTATGTGCACTTCGGGGCAGTAACCACAAGCCCTTACCGGATACATATTCATCAACCTTCGGGATCCGTCCCTCATTTCTTCCCATGCTTGGAGTGTTTCCTCAGCAAGCAATGCTATATCTTCTTTGCTAGATGGCGGTACGATTTCAGAATCCGGTACTTCAGCCAATATTTCTGGCTTTGGAGCTTCTGGATCGGGGTCGGGCAGCTCGCTTTCATCAGCATCGACGAACTCCCTTTTTCCAATGCGTATGATGGGTTTTCTTCTTCTTTTGGTGGGATATTCAGGCAGGTCTACCCCAGCTTGAATGCAGAGCTCTACTACTGCAGGGGCTCTTGGGACGGAAAATCTCTCATCATGAGTAATGCGGTTCCCAAGACGATCATACAAGTGGTATGCCTCGGCGGTACCAATATGTCCTCGACAACTGCTTTACCCCATTCATGAGCCCTTTTGAATTGAAGCTCGTGGCCCTCTGCAAGACTTGAAAGGATGCCCAATAGGACCTACGTGAATTTCATTACACCACCTGCAAGAATCAGATATAACTGTTAAAGAAAATCAGCAGTTAGAAACATTAATAATCCTAGGAAGATGATCTATCTCATATTACCAATACAGTGAAAAGGAAAAGAAAGTCCAAATTTGCCTTTTTTTTTATTTTAGTTTGTGATAAAATGATTTCTTATGAAGAGAGAAAAATGAATATTGAGCTCAGCAGTTGTAAAGATGCAGAAAAGATGCCGAATTTAGAAAAAAATAATAATTAATATTAATATTATAGAATATTATCTAGGCCCAATATTAGTTAGCCCAATACTAGTTAGGCTCATTCTAACGTAACCCTAGCTTTCTACACTCTACATGTAGGAGAATCTTCGTTATGAATATAAAATTTATTCTTTTCTCCTAAATGGTTCTATTATTACCGCTTCAAAATAACGACAACAATGATGATGATGATGATGATGATGATGATGATGATGATGATGATGATAATAATAATAATAATAATAATAATAAATCAAAACAAGCATCCGGTAGAAAATTACTTGCAGGCATTGACAGGCATCACTTTCAGCAGTTTCTTCAGATTATTAACTAATGTTGTTCTTGCATTCAACACTCTGTATGCAAGAGGAATTAGTCTTTTAACCACCAAGCCTCGTTTTGGAGGTGGGACAGGTCCCCTTGGTTGGTTTTACGGTTTTCAGCCTCTCCTGGCATTTCGCCGTAACTCAATAATAGGTATAGAAATGGTTTCTTTTCCTTTTAGAATAATAACGAGGAAAATCCGCATTTTGAGGATGATTGCATTTAACTATCAGAGATTGAAAGTAAGTTGACTTCTCTGATGAGATTCGTAAGTTCAACTGGCTGAGTCTATTGCAAGTGCTCTGCAGAAAATAAAACAAAAACAGAAAACCTCGGTCAGTAATCTCTAACAAGTTAGAAGTGAATCCGAAGCAACTTCTAAGCTAACAGAACAGGAACAGAACCACAGCCGGCTGCTTATAATTAGGGTTGCATAAAAGTAAACCAAAACTTGATACAGATAATATTGCATTGTTAAGTCAAGATGAATCAATAAGTTATAGCGAAGTACAATTTGAAATAGTAGTACCTTCAAGGAATCGAGTGAACTAAGTCCTGGCAGTGTGCTACATTTCACATTGTGAAACTTCAGGCATGTCCTGTTACCATGTGAGAAAGGAGTTCTGCTGAATTGGGAATGCAGACAACCAGCGTCCATTCCTACAAAAAAGCAAAAAATGTTATGTGGTGAGACGCTGTTGTTGTGCACAGTAGAGGGAATGTTACTATGCAGTTGGAAGACCCTAAATGAAGTCCTAAAATGACTGTTAATTTGGAAAATTATCCAAGATGCACTAAAAGAACAGTTTTGAAAACTTATATTGGCAGTCTGAGGTGAAAACAAATATATAAAGCTGCCCATAATTTTGAGGGGAGGCACAACAGTTATTTAAAATTGGTAGGACACTGGAATTGGGGTTAAAAAGGTATTGCATCGGCATAAAAATAACAAGGCTGAAGCAAATCATGAACTAAAAAGTAATCATACAGCCGATATAAGTATTCACCTCAGTTTATTTTCATCTCAAGCTCAACTTATTTATATCCTGAGGTAAAAGTGCCCAATACTTTATTTCCTTACAATAAAAGGAAATATATCGAGCTCATATTGACCAAAATACACGAGCCATGAAGCTTCAATCTTTTAAACCTTGAACCAAATCTTACCGAGAACGGATTTAATAAGTGACACAACCCTCCTCAACCCCACATCCCACAAAATAAACAATGAGACGGAAATAAACATGATCTAAACAACCAAAACTTGCATCCCCAATAGGCATAAAGGGAACCATAGAGGAAAAATACAAACTTGGAACTGCATAACTCTGGCTTTCTCAATGGCCATTATCAAAACAAAGGCACTGTGCTCCAGTCTCCACAAACCAACAAGAATTCAAACATCTAATTATTTTCTCACGGATAGCATCCATATTCTGTCCACTCATATATATTGCTATGTCTTTCAATAAGCAGCAGAAACAAGAAATACAATAAAAACAACACACCCCACCCTATTTCACTAGCCCTAATTGCCAAGTCTACCATAGAAAATCCGAGCCCCAATATCCACAACCCGGTGCTTCCGTATTCCTTCTAATCAACAATAATTTCCAACAACGGGTGCTTTGAAGCATTCTTAATGAGATATTAGATATAAGCAGGAAACCTAAGAAAGTAAATATGGCATAAATTTGAAGCTTAAAAAAAATTGCAGTCAAATACTGGCATTGCCATCGGGAACTTGTTGCAAAGTACTCACCCAAAACGTGGAAGCTGCCCAGCCGTATCTAGTACTTTCCGATAGTGTGGCGATGGATAATTGCAAGGGAAAAACGGGTTCGGAGAGATGGCTGTGTTTCTGAGAGAGAGAGAGAGAGAGAGAGAGAGAGGAGTGTGGAGGGAATGTAAGGATGTTATTGAAGAATACTGGGTACAGTAGAACCAACCTGCCACATATCATCTCATCATAATGGTATATTTCATTTTATTATTATTTTTCTTTTTTCCCTTTGCTATTCTTATATGTCCATGGACATTAAATTCGAAGTGGCAAAAGAATTCTTTAGTTATACAAGTTATTATTATATAGTATCATAAATAATTAATTGATACATTTATAATAAAGTATATGAATCATAAATAATTAATTGATACATTTATAATAAAGTATATGATAATTGATATGGACCAAGTAATATCAATCTTGTTGAGCCCAAGCCCTGTGAATTAAGAGAATTGGGCTCTGAACAAATAAGAGGCCCAAACTAGAAGCAGACGTGAGAGACAAAACTGGTAAGAGAAGGTTTGGTCGCTACAACACAACTCCTTAGCTGGAATTAAACCATGAAACTTGCACTAACATGTGCCGACCACAAACGCCAGCTCGCAGCGTCGCCGCCGCTGTGGTGCGCTGAGCAGGGGCGGGGGGGACGGTGCTTGTCATTATGAGAGAGCGGCGATGGGGCAGGAACCGCTGTAGAGTGATGGTGGTGGTGGAGAGAACTCTCATCTGCAGCTTCTGTCCCTTCTCGCAGTGGCCGTCGGCGCCGCTGATGAAGAAAAACACACCGGGTTTTCCAGTGTAATTCTGGTGTTTCTATCGTTGTGCGATTTGATCTGCTGCATGTGTTGGGTAAATGATGGTGGTGTGAGGATGTACATAGCAGTCTGCCCCATTTATAACAACCAAGCTGGGATTTGGTTTGATGCTGGATTTCTTGAAATATTTTTCAAATGCGGGCACGTGTTCTAATACTTTCATTATTCATTATTATTATTATTATAAATTCTAAATTCTAAAGTGAGGCTTATTATAGACAAACACTCATGTGAGCGCGTGCTCACCATGCGCGCTCACAGGATTAATTAGATAATTAATGATAATTTAATTTATTAATTATTAATTAGGATGTATTAATTATCAATTATAATTATTATTTTAGTTAAAATTTATTATTTTCAATTAGGTTTTATTAATTCAAAATTGATATTTATTAATTCACAATTAAATTTTATTAATTTTAATTAGGATTTATTAATTTCAATTAGGGTTTATTAATTCAAATTAGGGTTTACTAATTTTAGTTAAGGTTTATTAATTCATAATTAGAGTTTATTAATTTATAATTAGGGTTTAGTAATTCAAAGTTAGGGTTTATTAATTCACAATTAGGGTTTATTATTCAAAATTAGGGTTTATTATTTTCAATTAGGATTTATTAATTCAAAATTAGGATTTATTATTCAAAAGTAGGGTTTATTAATTCAAAATAGGGTTTATTAATTCAAAATTAGGGTTTATTATTCACAATTAGAGTTTATTAATTATTAATTCAAAATTATTATTTATTAATTTACAATTAAAGTTTATTAAATTAATTAATTTTAATTAGAATTAATTTAAACTAATTAATTAATTAATTAGGATTACTTAATTAACTAATTAGAGGTGATCTCACTGTGCGCGGGCGCGCACAGGAGACCACCTCCTTATTATATTGGTTAATCAGTCACTACAAAAAAACAGTCGATCAGCGACGGAAAATTCCGTCGCAAACCCTGTCTGATCCGTCGCTAAAATGGATTAGCGACGGATTAGCGACGGAATGAGGGGGTCGCTGGAAACCTGGTTGGCAAACGTTTAGCGACGGAATTACGTCCGTCGCTAAAAATTAGCGACGGACCAGCGACGGAAAATTCAGTCGCTAATCCGCGACCTCAGAATGGTCGTCTGATATAAATTCCGTCGTTAATGCGATGCTAATCCGTCGTAGTTAGAGACGGATTAACGACACACTTACTCCGTAGCTAAAAATGTCGTCGCTACTCCGTCTCTGATCCGTCGCTAAAATTATAGTTTTTTTTTCTTTTACGTAAAAAAGTTCGTCGTAAATCCGTCGTAGAATCGTCGCAAGTCCGTCGCAAGTTACAGTTGGTTCAGTTATTTCACGTTGTTAATCCGTCTCTAATCCGTCTTTAATCCGTCGCTAATCCGTCGCTATATTGGCACATTCTGCACAGCTTCAATTTGTATTTTTGACAGCCAAACCTGTTTTCAAACAACCAACCCAAACAAATATACAAACAACCAATTCCATCCAATTCAATCTATACAATCCAACCAAACAAATCAATTCCAACCAATTCCATCCATACAATACAAACTATGAAAACAAACCAATTCAATCCATATAATACAAACTATCAAAATAAACCAATTCAATCCAAACAAAGCATTTCAATCCAAAATACTGTAATATCCAAACAATCCCATAAAAAAACAATTCTAAATCATGCGATAAGTTAACAAATTCATAATGAACCCGAATATGACGAGGTGAGGGAAGCGGAGCTCATATCACGGTGGGGGAAGCGGGGCGGCCGTGAAGCGCTCTAGGGCCTCCTGCTGAGCGCATCTGAGCTGAATCTGTTCTTGCACGCTATCTCGCGCTCTCAGCTCAGCTTGCATTCTGGCCTCGTATGCCGCGCTGCTGCTGCTCAGCTTCCAATCGGGCCTCCAGATCCAATATCTGTTGTTGATAAGCTATGGGATCGCAGGTGGCACTCTCCACCGAATGAGACGACGCCGCTCGCATGTATGTCCGTGATAGAGAACCGACTCAAACATCCTATTCTTTTCTTTGAGGAGCTCCCAAGGACATTTTGAGAATTTGAGTCCTATCAATTTACGGCGTCTCATCACTCCCCATGATTGGCTCAACTGGTCACCTGTTCCTCAACCTGCCTCGTAATATAATTTCATACAATTATTATTTAATTAAATGCTCGTTGTTGCACTAACGAATATACTTACCGCGATACTCAGAGCTTTCCGTCTCAGATAGCTCCGTCGTCGGTGGCATGATACTTCTGGAATACATCCCACTGGACATCTTCTACGGCTACTCCACGCTCTCTTGCCTATAAATAAGTCAAACAAATTAAATAATTAACAAGTATCACGATTCTTAAATAAATTTACTATATCTAAAACTTGAAAGTACTTACAATCTCTCGCGTACTCGAGTGCAGAGCGTGAGCCACCCCGATGCTTGACTATCCCAGTACCCTCGCCATCTGGCTCGGACATCCTGTTGCTGCGGGCCTTTACCGCCTTCTCTTGGACGTCTGTCCGAGCCCAATATGCCTTCCAATTATCCCAATCTCGCTCAGGGATAAATGGAGGTGGGTTAAGCGAGTTCTTCTCCGCTTGATCTTGTGAACAAGATCTTTATAGCGTTCGCGCCTTTGCGCACCAGTAGGAGTAGACGAGGCCTCGTCCATCGTATCATCCCAATAAAAATATTTACGCAAAAATATATGATTACAATATGCAAATTAAGGTCAAATCATAAATGACTTCGTATAAACAACACGGACCTTGAATTCATCGAAATAAATCGCTTGAACTCTTGAGGTACCAATTTCAATTGAAGCCGTTGTGATTCATGAATCTACGGAATGACTCGTAATCACGCGGGCTATATCATTGCTCGGACACAAAATGCTACAATTTACGGAAATAAAGACATCGAATGCTACAATTTATTTAAACCGAGACATCACGAGATAACGTCATACCCATTCACAATGGCTATCTTCTTCATCCCTCTAGATGGCACTCCACTTCTTTCTCGGGGGGGCTGAGAGAGTGCCTCCATGCCTTCTTCTAGGCTGGCGGGTGAAAGCGACGGCGTGTATGACCACAGGTGCCTCCTACGTGATGACATCCGCAAACAAATGTAAAAATGTTGTATTAAAATTCACAAATAATACATATCATAACGTTTTGTGTGCATACTAGAAAATAAACGTTTCTTGTGCATACTAGTGACAATTATCGTCGTCTTCATCATAACGTTTTGTGTGCATACTAAAAATGCTATAAATTCACAAATAATGCATATCATAACGTTTTGTGTGCATACTAAAAATCTATAAATTCACAAATAATGCATATCATAATGTTTTGTGTGCATACAAAAAATGCTATAAATTGAACCCTATTCATCGTCGTCGTCATCATCATCATCCAATGTATGATTGTCTTCCGACTACGACAATTCAACTTCATCATCCTCATTATCGGATGTCTCTTCAATGTCTACATGAGTGTACCATCGGGATGAACTAGTGTCGTGTCCTCATCCACAACGACATTAGCAATCGAACTAATGCATCCTCTTGAAAGGGAAGGTCTATCGATCTGAACTCATCCGAAACTTCCACATTAGATCGAGCTTTAATTTTGCATACTTCCCACCACTCTTTCATAGATTGTTTTAAACTTGGATATGCACAATAGTATACTTGAATGGCTTGATTGGCGAGGATAAGCGGTTCGAACTTGTTATATCTTCTCGTATGATTTACGAAACCAACTTGTACTCGAATGAATTGATAACCCCAATCGTGAAGGATCAAACCACTCGCATCTAAACAATGTTGTGGTCTTCGTTGGTAGCCGGGATATTCCAACTCACAAACCTCCAATAATCGCCCATAAAAATCGAGTTCTTGCGTGTACATACCATAAGTTTCACCTTTAATGCACACTCCACTATTCATAGTTGATCTTTGTGACCCGTGTTCTAATGTGTGAAATTTGTAACCATTTATATAATACCGGCACGCGTCTTAATTAGAGTGAAGGCCCTTTGGCAAGAGACAATATGAGCGGATTCACAATATTGTTAGTATGATCTTTGACCTATTATTAGTAAAAACGATTAGAATGACTAAACGTACATATTAAATATTTTCTACTAATAATCATCGAACACTCACATATGCCTCAAACCAAAACGGAAGCCTCTTTCAATCGACCTTTGAATATCGAGCTAGAGATCGGTGGATTTGATCTTTTCACATCTTCGATGAATAAACTACATCAACATATATTTACGAGCCTAGTTAATAATAACAATAATAATAATTAACAATGACTTTTGAGAAAAACACGACACTTACGCCATGTAAATGTCTGCAAGTTCAATACGGTTGAGCAACACGTATAAACGAGCGAAGATCATATTCTCTACTATCCAAATATCTCGTTGACATATTTCCAAAAGGTGCGCCATCTTGCTTGAAGATTTGAAGCATATCTGGATAGTCTTGGTGCCTAATCTCCGCTTGACCATGATGCAAATCTACGAACTTCGTTCTTCGTGATCATCAAAATAATACGAGCAAAATGTTGATGCTTCTTCTACTAAGTAAGCATTGCGATAGAACCCTCAACCACGGCTTTATTTCGTCGTTGTTCTTCAACTTACGTAGTATCTAAAATTTAGAACGTTGTTCTTCAATTTATATATATATATATATATATATATATATATATATATATATATATATATATATATGTGATAATGTACGAGCGGTACCTTTCAAATGGATACATCCATCGGTATTGAACGAGCCCTCGCAATACGGGCTTCATCGACTAGATGAACCGGAAGATGTTCCATGGAGTCGAAGAAACTAGGGGAAAAATACGCTCAAGCTTGCATAAAATCATTGGAATATTTTCTTGGAGCTGCGCGGATCATCAAGCCCTATGTTTCGAGAAGTTAAATCTTTGAAGAATAAAGATAATTCTGTTCCAGCTTTCCAAACATTGGGTGGGAGAAGTTAGCGAAATGCAATCGGTAGAATTCGCTTCATGAAAATGTGACAGTCATGACTCTTCATCCCAAACATCTTCAGTTTTGTCATGTCTACACATCTATCGAAACGTACCCATCTGGAAATCTTAAACCTCTTACCCACTCACATAAGACTTTTTTCTCACGATTGTCAAGTGTATAAGAAGCCTTTGGATATTAAACATGTTCAACATAAGTTGTACAATATAAACTAATTATACACTCATAAGTTAGGAATATGTTAATTCATCTATGAAGTAGTTTCTTGTGATGACATCCTCATACAAGGACATATATGGACCACACTCATTTAGAAAATGTGATCACACTTAATTATGAAATGTATGTAGATGTTGAATTTTCCTTGGGATTTAATTGCTTTCTACCACGGTTTCATTAGGATTTCATCACTTCCAATTATACATATAATTTTCTTCCTTGTAATTATTGCCAACGGTTTCATATAATGCTTCTGAGTCTTTCATATTGTTTTTTTATCACTTTCTGCTGCTGGTTAAATTCCTTTTTTGGAGGAAAAAGGAATTATATAAAAAAACGAGAAGGTCTTTGCTTTTTATTTTAATTGACATAAACTTTTTAGCTCTAGATTTACAAAAGAAAAGTGTTAACTAGGAGAAAGGGATAGACAAAATTGCACCTGCTCTTTTTTGTTTTGTTTTGTTGAAAGTCATGTGAATATATAGGCTAACCCTCTCCATGGATGAAGTCGGCTAATATGGTAAAGAAGGAACATTTAATCTATGTAGTATTTTCAAGAATCTTTCACCACGTTACGGAAAAAAGAAAGAAAGTTTCCCTTGAAATAAATATATTGTCACCTTTCTCATAGCATAGATAAGAGGTGCGATCACCTAAGTCCAAGGTTAATAGAGAGCCAAAAAAATCGTTTGACATTCTATTTTATGTATTATTACCTCTTTTTGTTTTGGGCTCAGTTGGAAATTGGAATGGGTCACAAAATTTTGATTTGATAAACATAAAAATCATTTGCCCAACTTTCTTGGTTCCTTCAATCGTCGACGAGTTTCTTATTTCCTTGAGGTTTCAAGAGTTCAACGGAATAAATTTCTATTTCTTATATGCTTTTCCGCTTCGGTATCACATAGTACACCCCAAATAAACACTTATAAAACATCTTATTCATATAACAATTCTAACAAAATTTCGGCAGAGTAAGTTTTATAAAATTAATCGCCATTTGATTCCCAATTCAACCAAACTCATCCAAATTTCACCAATTCATCACCATATGCCTAATTATACACTTAACAACTCAAAACATCTCACGAAATGATGAATTTATCATCCCAATTCACATCCAAGTTAAACATATTCACACCAAGCTTATCAATTTCTAAAACATTTTATCAAACACCACATATGCGTACAGTTAACTCACGAAACGATGAATTTATCATCCCATTCACATCCAAGCTTATCAATTTCACAAGCCCAAATCACAAGACTAACATTCAATGCATCATTTTCACTATCAATTCGGTAAACTCAATTCAATTTTCACTATCAATTTTCACTATCAATTCAATGCATCATATATAATATTTTCACTATCAATTGATACATCATATAATAATTTTCACTATAATTCAATATATATAACAAATATATAACAAAATAAAAACCCAAACAAACCAACACAGACGGACGACGGGGGGGCGGGGCGGCGGGGCAAGGCGGGCAGGGGCGGCGGGGCGGGGCGGACGGCATGCGGCAGTGGGGTGGGGGTGGGTGGGGCAGGTGTGGTGGGGCTAGGGTGGGGGCGGGGGCTGGTCGGGGTCGGGGGTGGGGGCGGGGGTGGGCGGCAGGTGGTCCGCACCACGGGCAGGAGGTGGGGTGTGGTGTGGGTGGGGTAGGGCGGGGCTAGGGGGCAGGGTCGGGGTGGGCGGCGGCAGGCGGTGGTGGCGGTAAGTGGTCGAGCACGTGCACTACGGGTGGGGCATGGTGGGGTTGGGGTTGGGGAGGTTTGGCGTTCGAGATATGAAATGGGAAGAAAGCCGACGTAATTAAACTTTTAGCGGCGGATTAGCGACGGAATTATCCGTCGTTATATTTAAAACCCTATAACGACGGATTAACGACGGAATAATGGATTTAACGACGGAATAAGTGTAACGACGGACACATATCCGTCGTTAATTTACGTCTGAGAATATAAAAAATCAAAACATTTTAATTTAACGACGGCTGCATTCCGTCGTTAAATTAGCGACTACTTTACGACGGAAAATCCGTCGCTAAAATTTTGGGAATAAATAAATTCAGAATTAAAATTAACGACGGATTTTGTCCGTCGTTAAAATAATTAAAAAAAAACTAAAAATAATCCGTTTATTTTACAGATTAGCGACGAATTGTTATCGAATTAAAAAATAACAAAAAATTAATTTTAACGATCGATAGTGTCCGTCGTTAAATTTAACGACGAATAGCGGCGGAAATGCCGTCGTTAATACTTCATGAAAATCCCGCCATGTTACGTCGATCCGTCATGAAAAAAATTCATTTTTATTAAGTCGCTAATCCGTCATTGATTCACGACCCGCATTTCGCCGCCGCTAATCCGTCATTGATCGGTATATTTTTGTAGTGAGTTCTCGTTTCACAATATTGTGTTTTATTTTACGAGGGGGCACATTTTATATTGAGAATTGACAAATAGAATTTTGAGATAATCCAATACGAAATTAATTATATACACTCCTGGTGTTTTTGTTGACTGCTTACTTTTTCTTTTTCCTTTTTTAAGAATATACCATTGAATTTGTGGAATAGTGATTGTTCTTTGTAATTAAGAATAAGAAATGAGGAATTAATTGTTACATTAACGCGGCTACATTTTGTGACTTTGAAACTAGATTCATAGAAATTCTTATCACAAGAAATTAATAATGGCAATTTAAAAATTAATTAACGTGAATAGCAAATTATTTAACTCATTATCATTCTTTAAAAATAAAATGTTATGGGCTCAAAAAGTATTAAAATACGTTACCTTTGGGAGGCTGAATTTGTATATATAGCTATTAAATTTCCTATAAAAAAATATTAATAGTTATAGTATTTACACCAACTGTTAGTATAAATTTTTTACTGAAATAATAATCGAGGAAATCTAGAAAAGAAAAAGAAATACATTCCAAAAATAATATATAAACACGGTAGCAATTCCACCATATTGAACATTTCTAAAAAAATTTGGGGCTATATCTTCAAGGATATACGCCTATATTTTCGTTTTTGCCACAACCCTTCTACCAAGACAAAAACTAGGGTAAATAGTGTTTTATGTCCCATTGTTTTAGCGTTTTTTCAAAAATGTCCCACCGTAAAGGTATTTACAAAACAGTACCCATCGTATTAGAAAAATAACACTATATGACCCCGAAAAACTATCTGGTGCCTGAAAATTGACGTGTACTACCGGAGCTCGACGTGTCATATCCACGTGGAAACATAAAGTGAAGTGGCAAGGGTAAATAGTGTTTTATGTCCCATCGTTTTAGCGTTTTTTCAGAAATATCCCACCGTAAAGGTATTTACAAAACAGTACCCATCGTATTCGAAAAATAACACTATATGATTATCCGGTGCCTGAAAATTGACGTGTACTACCGGAGCTCGACATGCCATATCCACGTGGAAACATAAAGTGAAGTGGCAACCAAAATTAAAAAAAAAAATATTTTTTTATCACATTCACCCTCCACCTCGCGTCGCTCTCTCAACTTCACCTAGAATTCTAGTTCTTCATTCTCAACATATTTCTCATTTCCGACCAGTGCTGTTCATGTCCGCCAACCACCAAAATAAGAAGTTACAACGAAAATATACCAGTCTTGAGCTCTGTTACTTCTTTGTGCGACCCTACGTTTCTCATATCATCGTCTCTAAGATTCATTACCAACTCATTCTTCCGTTTCTCTCCGACATCGGCAAGGAGAGCGACCGATCATCGCAATTTTGCCACTACTCCTGCCTTTCTCGATCAAAATAGTATTGTCATTCACCTTCTACAGAATTCGGCAACAACAACAACCATTGCCCCCCAAATGCCACCACCAGAAACCAAACGGGCAAATAAAAAACTCTTCACCCCACATCAATAAAAAAACACCAAATAAAAATAATCAAATAATCCATATATCAATAGCTGGTGCTAGCGGCTATTAAAGCTATCTTCACCGTAAAACCATTTGCTTGATCGAACGACCACAGCAGAGAAAGAGTCACCGCTTCTTTGTTGTGTTGTCAGAAAGGAGATTGCTAGGAAGCCAGCGAGGCAAGAACGATTGATGTTATGCGGCGAGAGGAGGAAAAGCGATCCTTGTTAGTTGAAGTGAGCGACGGCGGCGGCTTCATTTGCATTGTTTGTCAAATTAGAGATGAAGTAAGATTTAAGATGGGGGCTTCCGATCTGGGTATGAGAGAGGATCCAGATGAGGGTTTTAGATTTGGGTAAGAGAAAGAGAGAGAGAGAGAAGTAGATAGAGAAAGAAGGAATGCAACAATGGCAGTGTAGCATTTGTATATGTTAAGAAACGACATCGTTGAATTTGTTATCGGTTATTTTTGTTTTTTTTTTAATTATGGCATCCAAGTCGGTATGCCACGTCGTAGCTCCGGCGATACACGTCAATCTCCAGGCATCGGAGATTTTTTTTGGGTCACATAGTGATATTTTTCGAATACGATGGATACTGTTTTATAAATACCTTTACGGTGAGACATTTATGAAAAACGCTAAAACGATGGGACATAAAACACTGTTTACCCTTGCCACTTCACTTTATGTTTACACGAGGATATGGCATGTCGAGCTCCGGTAGTACACGTCAATTTTCAGGCACCGGGTAATTTTTCGAGGTCATATAGTGTTATTTTTCGAATACGATGAGTACTGTTTTGTAAATTGTAACAGCCCATAAATCCTAAGTACGATTTAGCAGGGCTAATACTTGGAATAATAATCAAGGATGCTTTAATCAATATATATATACAAGAACTCATATGTTCTGAAAATATTTAACTAACAACATCATAAAATAAATTAATTCAATTGCAGCGGAAGAACGTGTGAATACACATATGACGATGTGTATTCAAGGTTTCTAATATATTGTATTAAAAAGGGGTTCCGACTGCTCCGACACATCTCCATCCATCATCTGCTCAACCTGCACATTTAAAAACAAATATGCAGGGCTGAGTACAAGATTGCACTCAGTGGCTCATGCCAAAATAATTTATCACATTTGAATTACTCGCCCATCACGGTAACACACGAGATTTTAATTTGAAATACTCGTGCTTACTAAATATTTTCTTTCATTTTCCATAAAGATTAAATGCGGCGGACATTTTCCATGTATGTATGATCCATATCCTCCACAATAATTCATCCAACAATAATTCTCTTGTGGGGAGGCCTCCTCTCACAGGAGCGCCGTGACCGACCGAGCACCCTTTCAAGACACAATCACAAATAATTAGTGCACAAAATCCGAGCCATCTCGGCCACGGGATCACAATTCTCCATCATCCTTGGGGTCTTCCAGAATACGAATTCAAGCATGTCATAAAGTGGGAGCTACCAACATTATGCATCAATAATCATGAATTGGATACATACATAAAACATAAATATTTTGGGCAGGTAATTAAATAAATCAGTTCATAAATATTTGCTTGCAATAAAGCATCATAAATAAATCATTTAGTAAATTCTACCAGTTTGAGTATAGTAAAGCTCACCTTTACTTTTGAACTTGAATTTCGATCTGCGTGTTCTCCTCTCAGTTGCGTGTGAGCCTTCACGTCCCACCTTTATGAAAAAATTTACGTTTAGCACTGTTGCACGCTTTTGAGATTTTCAAAGTTCATTCAACTTTGATAAAGAATAAAATAATTCGAAGTTTTAATAAACTTTATACGTCGTTTCTACACGTATCTCAATAAAAATAATTCTCGTATATCGAGAGAGACGTAATATGATCTACAGTCTCATTTTAACCTTTTAGGTTAAATAATGAACGTATAATAACGTTATTCAATAAAATGATTTCAATTCTGAAATCTTTTCTCACAATTTAGATATTCAGATAAAAGTAATACGTTTTTCGCGTATTAGCGTATTTAACGAACGTATTTCGTACGTTAATTTCGAAAGTCAACCCTTTTGACTTTTCTTTATAAATCTTAAATAAATCACATTTTAATGAATAAATTCAATATAAATCGATTTTCAATCGATTTCTTTTCAATTCTCGATTTTTCACGCAAATCGATAAATTTGATTAATATTTTCTTTCAATATTAATCTTTTAATACTTTAAGCATTATTTTATGCTTTTAACGTTATTTAATATAACGTTTCGTGTTAAACATAATATTCTATGTTTAATAATTCTCAAAAATTCAATTATGTCTAATAAAATTTTTAGACATATAATAAATTATTATTCTTGATTAAAAAGGAATTAAAATTCCTTATTTCCACAATATAGCTCACGGCTATATTACAATTTCTCAAACTTTGTTCCAAAAATTCTTTTAAATTCATATAGTACATTATATGATCATAGGATCATTAATATGCATTAACATTAGCTATAAAAATTTTGGCCATCACCTATCCCTACTCCTATAGCTTTCGAAAATTTCCAAAGATATATCAAATATTTTTCTAAAATTCTAATTAAATTCCACAATGCCTAAACATCATTCTATATAATTAATCTAGCATAATATCCAACATTTACCACTTATTCATCAACATATCCATACTAGGCTTCTCGAAAATTTTCAAAGTATAAACATACATTTGCTAAAAATTCTAGTAAAATCATATAGTACTTAATCAAGGTCCTAGATCACTAATATGCTAAGCTATTACTTAAATCAAATTTGTACATCAATATAGTATTTTCAATTATTTTCGGTAATAATTAATTAAATAGCATACAAATCCTAAAAATTTTCAATAAATCACAAAGAGCTCCTTTACCATTATATAACATTAATCCATCAACAAATAAACCTTATAAATTTTCGAACATTACTATTAAATCATAGCATGCTTAGCTTTTAATTTAAAATCATACATATGCTTAATCTTAGCATATTAAACAATATTAACAAACAACAAAACATGCTAGCCTAATTCTTCATATTTCTATCATTAAGAACATAAGCATAAATATTAAAATCGAACCGTTAGAAAACGAAAATCTTAACATATAATTAAAGCTCGTTAAATTCCTAACCTTTTAACCGGTGTCGATTAATCGCACAAGGATTTTTGTATCAAAGGTTTGGGATATCAAAGGAAGAACTCACTTGGTTTTTCTCTCAACTCCTCTCGGCAGTAGCACAATGAGAGAGAGATATGTTTTGTTTTGTTTGTCTAGCACTTTAATATACATAGGTTAAATGAATTAATTAAAACACTTACAAACCTTCTTACACCTTACGGCACACACCCGCACACATAGCAAAGCTAGATTTTTATTTTGCTTCTATGACTCATCACTTACACACCTTAAAAGCACTTACACTACATTTACTACACATTGAATAAAACAAAGCAAGACAAAAATAAATCTCATGCTTGACCTCTTAGCCGTCGGTTCTTTTTTTTAATTGGAAGAGATGGTTTTTACTTCTTTTTGTCTTATACACAATAAAATTCTTACACATTTTGAATTAAACAAAACAATTTTCTTGACTTTTAAAACATGTGCCGTCGATTCTTCATGACACAAGGGAAAGATTTTTGATTTATTTTGTCTTACCCATCATCATAAAATCTCACACTCCCAAATGCATTAAGACATCATCATCCTACCTCAAAATTAAACATTATACACGGCTATCCTTCATCCAACACATCACTTGATTCACTTTGTGTAAAATATATCATACTACTACCTTTTACACAATAGTAACGTAACATGAAAAGAATCAATTCATTGAATTGGAGAGTTTAGACGTCGGTTCCTCTCTTGGTTAACAAAGGAGAGTCTTTTTAATTAGTATCATATCATGTACACAAAAGTCTTGCACACTACCAAATGCACAAAGAATTGTGTGAAAACATCTAACCTCAATAGGAAAAATAAATATACACGGCTATAAAGCCTCCCACCTTGCATCCACTTGATGCTCTCATTTAATTACCTTGGTTAAAGTGTAATTAATATCTTACTTGGTCAACACAATTGGAAGCTAAAGAAAATCATTCATATTAACTTATACATATATATGTTCACGACCATATGGAATTTATATGGCCAAATTTTGATTTTCATGCTATTATTAGATATACATCATAATATATATCTTAGATGATAAATTATATCATAGGAAAAATTATTGGAAAATTAATCCATAGGTAGGAGACCCTAATTCTCGATTTAGGGTTTTCGAGAATCTTAAATAATCAAAATATAATTCAAAAATTTTCTAGCATTATTTCAATGCTAAATAATATTCTAATTATATAAAATAATCATAGGAATTTAAATATCATAATTCCTCGATCATTAGACTTGATTCTCAAGTCATCTCTAAATATTAACGTTTGAAGCGTTTCAAAGCGTTAAATATCGACTCATCTCAAAATGGTCGTAATAAAGTCGTAATCACTTTATTAAATCATTTTCAATAATAATGGAATTAAATTCTAAGCTTAAAACTTAGAAAGATTACGAGATTTCAATTATCGATACGTAATCGGCGTTGAAATTATCTTTGTTAAAATACGTCACATATTCGTATTTCTAAATTCACATTTATTTGTGAATAAAACATAGGAATTTATTATTCCAAAGATAATCGAAATCATTATTCGATATTTTATTAATTCGATTATCGAGACGAAACCCTAATTTATGATTTTTATTATCGTAATTGGGCTTTTAATAAATCGGGGTATTACATTCCACCCCCCTTAAAGAAATTTCGTCCCCAAATTTACATACCTCAAAAAGTATGGGGCATCTTAGCACCATAACATCATAAATTCCCACATGATTCCCTTTTGTCCATGGTTTCTCCATTGGACTTTCATCAAAGACCCAATTTAATCCTCAATCATTGAATCATACGATCAAATAGTCGTAGACGTTCATCACAACTCATCTTTGAGTTAAAGATCACATCATATAATGAATTACGTGATTTGGGTCATATTCATATTTCTTTAGCTGTGATACGTGGAAAAACATTTTGTACATTCCCCAAATGTTTGGTGGAAGTACTAATCTATAGGTTACTGGGCCTATTATTTCTAGGATCTCGTAAGGTCCTATAAAAACGTGATCTCAACATTCATTGTACTTTGAACTTTATAATTTCCCTCGATGGAGAAATTTCAAGGAACTTTATTTTCGTATTCAAAATACGGTTCAGATCTACGCGTACCAGCGTAAAACTTTTGTCTGTACTGAGCTTCTCTCCGTTTTTGCCTTATTTGGTAAATATCTTTATCATTTCATTTACGTTGTCAAGACCTTATACTTTCTCTCACCTACTTTATTACAATAAAGTGGTGGTCGATATTCTTTCCATATAATGCCACGTGTGGCTATGTCAATCGTTGTTGATCGTTATGGTCGTCGTAAACTTAATAAGTGGTAAAACATGTTCCCACTTGCACCTCGATTTAACATGAATGTTCTCATCGTATCTTTAAATATTCATATTGTCCTTTTATCGCCCATACATGCGTGAGGGACATCTACGATAAGGTTGATATATCGTGCATAACTCACTTTTGGTGAGCTAGCTCAAAATCTAGGGGTAAACTTGGAATCTCTATCTAAAGTGATAGGTATTGGGACCCTTGCAAATATCGATTTCCTTTATGTATGGTGAGATAAATTATCAGACCTCTGAGTCGTCTGAATAGGTAGAGATGAGCATATTTGGTGAGTCAGATCACTACTACCCATATAGTAGTGTTACATTTTTATGACTTTGGCGAAACCTGTCATAAAATCCATTGCTATGTCATTTCATTCTCATTTGTATCTCATTAGAGATTATAACCTCTTATAAGGTCATTGATATAATGTCTTCACCTCTTATAACCGAGACAATGCTCGTCAATGAGGTTATAGCTCATTTCATTCTTTACTATCTGATTTTTTTCTCGTAAATCATAATATACTTAAATGTTGCTTGGGTGGGCGGTATGAGGAATATCATGAGCTTCATTCATGATTTCATTTCTAAGCTTATCATTGCTTGAAATATATATATAACCTTTCCTTAGACAATATGACATTGTCGGTAGCCTTTTAAAACCCTTGACCTTCATGGGTGATAGTTTATATCACAATTGGAATCTTTCTTGATTGAGCCATCTTTTCTATCTTATTTTAAGTCTCTTGCTCGAAGAAATAATTCAAACTTTTATGGTTTGTGAAGAATTCACAACTCATTCCATATTGGAAATGTCTTCAAAAATTTTGGTACGTATTACTGTTGCTATTTCAAGTCATGAGTTGGGTAATTCTATTTATGAGGTCTAAGTCATCGCGGTGTGTTGACTATCATCTTTCTCACTTTAATAAGTGGCCTCACATTCATTTGTCCATGTAAATTTGATTCCTTCGGAAGACATCATGTGTCTAAGGAATTTTCCTTCTTTAAGCCGAAATTCATATATTAAACTTGGCAAAATTTTGCTCGACTCTAAAAGTCCATGTCTGATCCTTGATGTTCTTTATGTTCTTTCTAGTCCTTCATATAGATAAGAACATCATTAATAAGGATTTAGACAAAATTGTCTAAGTACATATGGAACACTCGATTTTGAGGTTCATGAATAAAATTTGGTGTACTAGCTTGTCGAATGGCATGACTATAATCTTATAGTAACCATATCTTATTGAACAATTTTGCTTTCGTATATCAGATACCATTTTCACATAAGCCACCATTTACCTATGAGTCTCATATTATCATAGGACTCTATGTCTCTGAGTGGCCTTTGTCAGAATCGTACCTTTCGCTTAGAAACTTGCCTAATTCAGTGCGTTTTGCCTTATATATATCAACGATCTTTCTCTTTTAAATAGCGAGGGTCACAATGCTCCCTGTTACTTTTGATTCCAGAAGTGTGTGTTTCTTTTATCAGAAAGTAAGGTCGATTTGATAACGGTAATTCCCTTAATCCTTGAGGCGATAAGATCTGTCATTTGCCATTCTCTTCTCTTACGGTATAATAGGCGGCACGGGGCGTGGGGCGGCATTTGGAACATCGAGGTACAACCATTCCTTTATGTCCTGCTGTGTAACTTGCCGGGGACGAGGACAAGTACCCGTAGGTGCCATTCCACATGCATTATATATACACTTGAGCTGTGACAAATCCTGATAAGTCTGCCCAAGTCTTGGAATTTTCTACTTGAAGAAGATATTCTCTTGATACTTCTTTTGCAAGATCACGCCAATCTGTCGACAAGCGATGGATAAGTTATTGGATGTCATCCTCATCCATCTCTCCATAGTTCTGACATTCATCCAAAGGTGCGAAATTCTTCCAAAACTGTCCCAAGCCATGCCCGTTTATAATAAGAGTCGATATACGTATGAGCTCTAACTTGTAGCCTTGGGATTAACTTTCTACTAAATCGGACTTCCTTTTCTTACCATCTGTAAACAGATAGTTCTAGATGAGCCAACCTTAAATTAAAGCAATTGAGGATCCCAAAAATCCCATTGCATAGAATTTCAAATGGAGAGGCTATGCCCGTGCTTCTTATCATGTGAGTGACATCCATTTTTGAAACTTCTGTTTCTTGAATTATATCTACGTTCCACATAGATATTATGATCTAACTTTTTGTTAGAACCTTAGGCGATCCTAGGTCCAATTCTAAACTCGAGCAACACCTGCGATGGCCATAATTCTCGTATAAGTGAAGAGATTTCATTTCTCGATTCGTTTACCCTGAATTGGGTTCTATCGTTTCTACGCATACTTGTGCGATGTTAGAAAACGAAGCACCTATATCGAACAGAAAAATTATAGGTATTCTGAGAAATTTTCTCATATATATCAGGCCTTCCTGATTTCTGTTCGTCCTGTATTCGGTGCGAAATATAGGCTCTGGTCTACGGTGTTCTCGTCTGTTCAAATAAACATCTATTTCATACATCATTGTCCTTTCCCTTGGGACATTATGTTCTCTTGCTATGGCCTTCTGCTACCTCGTTAATCATATCCTTCTCGGTGTCAGTACTATTATGCTTTTATCAATAGCATTCTGTGGTTAGGTTTATATCGACCAATCCTTGATATTAATATCTCGATAACTTAATCTCATCGTAGGGGTCGTGATGTATCTGACACTATCATTCATCTCCGATCCAGTATGAATGATTCAATTCCCTAAATCCTTTTCACTCTATCAATCTTATGAATATATCTATCATATATCCTTACTTTAAACTCTTTTCCAGAGAAAGTTCTTGTACTGGCATTTAGTGCCATCGTTTGTAGTATCCTTTCAGGATATACGTCATTTCTTCTTAATCTTTATTGATTCATTATGCAATTTTGCATAGGATCAAAATCCTTGTCCGCTAGGGACGTATTATACTTTGCCTTGGCGTCGAATATCCTTACCATTTTCTTGACATTCGATGAATGCTTCATTCCCATGTCAGAGATACTTAATATCTCACTTTATTGATCGTCACAAAAGTATGAGGGGTAAGATTTACAATTAGATTCACTTTAAGATTCTTCCAGGTGAATCTTTTCATTCGTTTTCTTGAAAACATTTCCTTTGCAAAAGTCTAAAGAAGCTATCGTGCTTGTTAATTTCTAAGACACTCAAAACAAGCGTTTTGTGTCAAAACAATTTAGAGTACTAAGATCCATTTCAAATAATGAATCAGTTTCTTACTGTGCTGCTTCTTTACTTTAAAGGAATTACTTTACTTATCAAGTCATAATATCATTGAAACTTATCTCGTATTGTGGCTATCTCATAATTGTATAGCTCATAATTTCTTCAGCTATTTTAGACTTTTGTCCCTTTTTCTTGAGCATGGTGTCAGAAAGTAATATTACTGTCATTATACTTCGGTTCTTACTCTCAGGACTAGAACCGTCATTAATGTCATATAGCTTGGTAAGGTAGTACATTTGTACACCATAACTTAGATTCCAAGCATCTCATCACCATGTCTTCATTTTCAAATCTCTACGCTCGAAAAGTATTTCAAACTTTTGTGATCGATAAAGATTTCACATCTTACTCGTAGAGATGATGTCTCCATATCTTTAGGGCATGTACTCTGCTGCTAGTTCGGATCATGTGTTGGGTAATTCAATTCATGCGGTCTCGGTTGTCGAGATGGATAGGCTATCACTTTTCCACTTTGCATTAACACACCCTAATCCATTTTGAAAGCATCTATATAGATCACGTACTCTTTATCTGCTTAGGGCGCTAATCTGAGGCGATGGTTAACTTTTCCTTGAGTGTGCGAAATTTGCCTCGCCCATCATCCAGTGAATTTAATTCCTTTTACGAGTAGTTGGGTTATTGGTCTTGCTATCTTTGAGAATCCTTCAATGAATCTCCGATAGTAACACTGCTAATCGAAAACTTCAAATCTCATTTTGTGTCTTTGGCGATTTCCATTCTTAGGCTTTCTACTTTGGTCGGATCAACTTTAATTCCTTGGTGACACAATGTGTCCAGGAATATTACTTCCTTTAGCCAAATTCACATTTGCTAAACTTAGCAAAATTGTTCATCTCTCAAAGTTTGCGACCTTTGTCACGAGGCGTTCCTTGTGTTCGTCTTCATTGTGGAATATTTCTCCATACTTGATTCTGTTGCTAGGTATCCTAGCTGTTCACACATCTCAATAATTATGATTCTTCAATCTCATTATCATTGGTTTAACCAAGTCTCAATTACTTGGAATTGATTATGTTCGAGCATAATCTCATTGATTGAGGTATAAAGCGAGAGATTAGTTATCCGAGATGCTATCATTTCTTTACATATATGTCGTTTGAAAAGAATATCGTGCATCTCCATTCTTTATACATGTCCAACCTACTAAGGAGGTTTTAAGGACAATCAACTATCTTAAAGATAAGTTGTAATCTCTCGTTATGTCATAATAAGGGAAATTATATCCCAGGATATCATGCACTTCCTTTACTTCACTCTTGCATTCTATGCTAAAGAGTATCTCATTCATAACATTTCATTATCATAACGATCACATGAAGATATAACTTCTTTGTTATCAAAATCAGTAAGCCCATCATGGGTCATTGCATCCATGTGCATCATAGGAAAATATCTCGTCTCATGAGATCTTATTTACATCATATCTTCTTGATGTCTATCACTCTCTTGATACGAAACTTTTAGGTTATCGAAAATAAGTCGACCTACATCGTGCACGATGTTTGTCACTTTACTAATTCAAAACTTAGGCGACAAGATAAGTCGACCTTTATCTTACTTATTAGTCTCGAGTTGAAGAGATTGCATCATGTCGACTTTCAAAGATATGGGTTCATGATTGAGATAACATATTTTATGATTCGAATCCATATATTCTTTGAGCGAATAATTTAGGATCTAGGGTCCGAAGACCGAATGACGACTCTTGAGATTTCTTTGGTCATATGGGCTGGCGGACCGTCACAAATATTTTCTCGATCACACAAGGATTTGGTTTCAAAGGAACATTTGTAAATTCTTGGGTTGAAAATTTTCTTGAGAAAAAGTGAGAAACTCGTGTGATTTCTCAATTTGAACTAGGTCGTAGAGTTAAACTCAATGACGATGGTGGGTAATGAATAAATTTAAAACTTTATATACACATTGTAGGTCATCATCAAAGGTTCCTCTATGTGTCATAGCGCCTCTTGTACTCTTGGGAATACTACTTTCTAGTATCGTTCTAAGATTCTTATCATCTTGTAAAGTTCTCATTCTATATAAACCATAAACTAACTTCAACTGATTCTCTTAAATTCGGAGAAGGAATCGGGATTTGGTCCTTCTTAATAAATAAATTACATCGCGTTAGAGTGCGTAGGCAAAACCATGCGTAAATCGGAGTTCAACTGAAGGAGAGCGGGTCAAAACAAAACAACTTGCACGGTGTAGAAAAGCCCGCGCGCTTTGTGCCGAGGTCGTGGGTGATCTTGATGTCAGCGCCGGGTCGCGCATGCCGATGCCAATGCCGACATTGAATTCGTACATGCGATCTCGACACCGGGTCGTACACTGCTGCGAGTCGAAGTCGAAGAGACCAAAGTCGTATTTTCGGATGCCGATGTCGAGTTGTTGCGAAGTCGTTTGCGATGCGAGGTCATTGCGAGTCATTGTCGTAAATGACGAAGTCATTAAGGCCGGCGTAAAGCCGAGCCGAAGTCGACAAGGTCGGCGCCAAGTCAAAGTCGAGCGGATGTCGAAGTCGAAGTCGGGGTCGGGTCGAAGACAATGTCGAAGTTATAATTTTAATTGTCGAGGTCGGTCGTGCATACCGATCCGGGGTCGTACATGATAATGCCGGCGTTGAAGCCAAAGGCGTCGGGTCGGCGCCGAGGTTGATTTTGAGGTGGAAGTGATCGACCGAGGTCGAGATAAATTGGCGAGGTGGATGTCACACTGCCGTTGCCGAGGTCAAAGCCGAGCTCATACCCACCGGGCTCGCTTGCGCGGTCACGCTGCCGAGCTGAGCCGGGGTGGGTGACAGGTCGAGCGGTCGGTCAAACAACCGAGGTCGCATTGCCAGGTTGGATTAGACTTAGAGGTTGGGTGAATCGGCCGGAAAGTCAAAGATTATACATCTTGGTGCGAAGCAAGTCGAATTCAAGGTCGGTGAGCATGATCACAGTTCGATCTTTAGCGACTCTAGCAATTCTTTGATCACATTTCTGCCGTTTCCAACGAAGAGTCATAGATGATTTGGAGTTACGTCGTGCGTGAACTTCGAATAAAAGATCATTCTCGTGTTACTTATCGCATAGTGACATTTATCGTCTTGACATCATTTCCAATTCTGAACTTAAATTTGTTTCTCGTCTATCAATTCGAGATTCTCAAGATGGAATAAAATTCTAATAATTCATCTTCCTATGTTCTTCGCAATTGGGATCATGCGTCTTAAGCGATCTCGTTCTCTTGGGATAACATACCCATCATCGTAAACATCCTTGGGAATTGAAATAAAATTTTCAAATATTCATAACAATAAATTTCTATTGATTTACATGAATTGAACATTTTATCCCCAAAATTTGTCCATACATTCTCGTATGACATTATAATACATTGGTGGCGAGCAGCGACTTTCATTATCAATTCTCATAACTTCATTTGGGATGACAATAGTCATTAATCAAAACAATATGGAGAATTGAAGAATAAAATTTCAAATATGGCGAACATAGTTCGTTGTAAACATCTGCATTTCTTGAAAAATTTTCAATCAATAATCCATCAATCGATAAATCGTGGTTATTTACAACCTTTTTCATTTCATTTGTCGATAATGTTCTATCGACCACAAATCAAATTCATAAATCATTTGTCGATAATGTTCTATCGACAACAAATCATTAATCGATAATGTTCTATCGACACCAAATCAAATTCATAAATCTCAAAATTTTCTTTTCAAAGATGAAAATAATTTACATTTTCTCGGTTGAGCTTGATGTGATGGAGTGTCGGCGATCTTGGTGACCTCTAGAAGTCTAGTGACTCGATCTAGGCTTAACTACGAAAAGAGGTTTTGGATTGAAAGAGCGAGCTGCTCGATACCACTTTATAACATCCCTAAATCCTAGAGTGCGATTTAGCGGGGCTAATACTTGGAATAATAATCAAGGTGCTTTAATCAATATATATATATCAAGAACTCATATGTTACGAAATATTTAACTAACAACATCATAAAATAAATTAATTGAACTACAGTGGAAGAGCGTGTGAATACACATATGACGATGTGTATTCAGTTTCTAATATATTGTATTAAAAGGGGTTCATTGCTCAAACACATCTCCATCCATCATCGCTCAACTGCGCATTTAAAACAAATATGCGGTGAGTACAAGATTACACTCGATGGCTCATGCGAAATAATTTATCACATTTGAATTACTCGCTTCATCACGAATACACACGAGGTTTTAATTTGAAATACTCGTGCTTACTAAATATTTTCTTTCATTTTCCATAAAGATTAATACGGCGGACATTTTCCATGTATGTATGATCCATATCCTCCACAATAATTCATCCAACAATAATTCCTTGTTGGAGGAGGCCTCCTCTCACAGACGCCGTGACCGCCGAAAGCACCCTTTCGGCCTGCGATCACAAATAATTAGTGCACAAAATCCGGGCTATCTCGGCCGGGATCTGAATTCTCCATCATCCTTGGGGTCTTCCAAGAATCTGAATTCAAGCATGTCGTAAAGTGGGAGCTACCCACATTATGCATCAATAATCATGGATTGGATACATACATAAAACATAAACATTTTGGGCGGTAATTAAATAAATCGGTTCATAAATATTTGCTTGCAATAAAGCATCATAAATAAATCATTTGGTAAATTCTATCGGTTTGAGTATAGTAAAGCCCACCTTTACTTTTGAACTTGAATTCGATCTGCGTGTTCTCCTCTCGGTTGCGTGTGAGCCTTTCGTCCCACTTTACGCAAAATTTACGTTTAGCTTGGCACGCTTTTGAGATTTTCAAAGTTCATTCAACTTTGATAAATAATAAAATAATTGAAGTTTTAATAAACTTTATCGTCGTTTCTGCGTATCTTAATAAAAATAATTCTCGTATATCGAGAGGCGTAATATGATCTACGGTCTCATTTTAACCTTTTAGGTTAAATAATGAGCGATATAATAACGTTATTGATAAAATGATTTCAATTAAAATCTTTTCTCACAATTGAGATATTCGGATAAAAGTAATCGTTTTTGGCGTATTAGCGTATTTAACGAGCGTATTTAAATGCGTTAATTTGAAAGTCAACCCTTTGACTTTTCTTTATAAATCTTAAATAAATCACATTTTAATGAATAAATTCAATATAAATCGATTTTCAATCGATTTCTTTTCAATTCTCGATTTTTCATGCAAATCGATAAATTTGATTAATATTTTCTTTCAATATTAATCTTTTAATACTTTAAGCATTATTTTATGCTTTTAACGTTATTTAATATAACGTTTCGTCTTAAACATAATATTCTATGTTTAATAATTCTCAAAAATTCAATTATGTCTAATAAAATGTTTAGACATATAATAAATTATTATTCTTGATTAAAAAGGAATTAAAATTCCTTATTTCCACAATATAGCTCACGGCTATATTACAATTTCTCAAACTTTGTTCCAAAAATTCTTCTAAATTCATATAGTACATTATATGATCATAGGATCATTAATATGCATTAACATTAGCTATAAAAATTTTGGGCATCACCTATCCCTAATCCTATAGCTTTCGAAAATTTCCAAAGATATATCAAATATTTTCTAAAATTCTAATTAAATTCCACAATGCCTAAACATCATTCTATATAATTAATCTAGCATAATATCCAACATTTACCACTTATTCATCAACATATCCATACTAGGCATTCTCGAAAATTTTCAAAGTATGAACATACATTTGCTAAAATTCTAGTAAAATCATATAGTACTTAATCAAGGTCTAGATCACTAATATGCTAAGATATTACTTAAATCAAATTTGTACATCAACATAGTATTTTTCAATTATTTTCGGTAATAATTAATTAAATAGCATACAAATCCTAAAAATTTTCAATAAATCACAAAGAGCTCCTTTACCATTATATAACATTAATCCATCAACAAATAAACCTTATAAATTTTGAACATTACTATTAAATCATAGCATGCTTAGCTTTTAATTTAAAATCATACATATGCTTAATCTTAGCATATTAAACAATATTAACAAACAACAAAACATCTAGCCTAATTCTTCATATTTCTATCATTAAGAACATAAGCATAAATATTAAAATCGAACCGTTAGAAAGCGAAAATCTTAACATATAATTAAAGCTCGTTAAATTCCTAACCTTTTAACAGGTGTCGATTAATCGCACAAGGATTTTTGTATCAAAGGTTTGGGATATCAAAGGAAGAACTCACTTGGTTTTCTCTCAACTCCTCTCGGCGATAGCCTGATGAGAGAGATATGTTTTGTTTTGTTTGTCTAGCACTTTAATATACATAGGTTAAATGAATTAATTAAAACACTTACAAACCTTCTTACACCTTACGGCACACACCTTTTACATAGCAAAGCTAGATTTTATTTTGCTTCTATGACTCATCACTTACACACCTTAAAAGCACTTACACAATATTTACTACACATTGAATAAAACAAAGCAAGACAAAAATAAATCTCATGCTTGACCCCTTAGCTGTCGGTTCTTTTTTTTTTAATTGGAAGAGATGGTTTTTACTTCTTTTTGTCTTATACACAATAAAATTCTTACAAATTTTGAATTAAACAAAACAATTTTCTTGACTTTTAAAACATGTGCCGTCGATTCTTCATGACACAAGGGAAAGATTTTTGATTTATTTTGTCTTACCCATCATCATAAAATCTCACACTCCCAAATGCATTAAGACATCATCATCCTACCTCAAAATTAAACATTATACACGGCTATCCTTCATCCAACAAATCACTTGATTCACTTTAATTAATTCACTTGATTCTTGTGTAAAATATATCATACTACTACCTTTTACACAATAGTAACGTAACATGAAAAAGAATCAATTCATTGAATTGGAGAGTTTAGCCGTCGGTTCCTCTCTTGGTTAACAAAGGAGAGTCTTTTTAATTAGTATCATATCATGTACACGAGCACACTACCAAATGCACAAAGAATTGTGTGAAAACATCTAACCTCAATAGGAAAAATAAATATACACGGCTATAAAGCCTCCCACCTTGCATCCACTTGATGCTCTCATTTAATTACCTTGGTTAAAGTGTAATTAATATCTTACTTGGTCAACACAATTGGAAGCTAAAGAAAATCATTCATATTAACTTATACATATATGTGTTCACGTCCATATGGAATTTATAGGGCCAAATTTTGATTTTCATGCTATTATTAGATATACATCATAATATATATCTTAGATGATAAATTATATCATAGGAAAAATTAATCCATAGGTAGGAAACCCTAATTCTCGATTTAGGGTTTTCGAGAATCTTAAATAATCAAAATATAATTCCAAAATTTTCTAGCATTATTTCAATGCTAAATAATATTCTAATTATATAAAATAATCATAGGAATTTAAATATCATAATTCCTCGATCGTTAGACTTGATTCTCAAGTCATCTCTAAATGTTAACGTTTGAAGCGTTTAAAGCGTTAAATATCGACTCATCTCAAAATGGTCGTAATAAAGTCGTAATCACTTTATTAAATCATTCCAATAATAATGGAATTAAATTCTAAGCTTAAAACTTAGAAAGATTACGAGATTTCAATTATCGATACGTGTCGGCGTTGAAATTATCTTTGTTAAAATACGTCACATATTCGTATTTCTAAATTCACATTCATTTGTGAATAAAACATAGGAATTTATTATTCCAAAGATAATCGAAATCATTATTCGATATTTTATTAATTCTATTATCGAGACGAAACCCTAATTTACGATTTTTATTATCGTAATTGGGCTTTTAATAAATCGGGGTATTACATAAATACTTTTACGGTGGGATATTTCTGAAAAAACGCTAAAACGATGGAACATAAAACACTATTTACCCCAAAAACTACTATGCACTTCCCTATGGAATTTGTAGGTCGATTCCAAAAAGCAAGAGTAAAGGTGGAGTTTTTTGGTGATGAAGAAAATGATGAAAACGAATAGCCCACAACACTATATAACCCATTAATAATTAAATTTTTTACATTATAATAGTAAATTTATTATTCAATCAGGACTAGAGGAGTATAATAGTACATTAATTAATATTTTTATTAGTCTATTAAATAAAATGGTATAATAAGATATTGAAAACTATGTATAGAATCACCCTTCGACAAAACTCTAAAATTGCATTAAGAATTTGAAACGGACGGTTATATTCTAAATCCACGCAAATTAGAGTGGATTTGAAGTTGAAGGAATTTCAACACTAAATTCTTCATTTCAGGCCAACCATCCATCATCAAAAGTTCAGCTCCAAATACTTCCAATTTAAACACAACAAAATTTCTTGAAAAGTTTATATTTTGCAAATTCCTTGTCAAGAAAGATTGAAGATATCATTTAAAATTTGAAAATTCCAAATTACCTTCAATTGGTATGCAGAAGAGAAAAGATGAGAGAGAGATAATCCACCTTCATTAGCTAAGTAGTAATATCACAGGGAAAGGGAAAAGGTGCAGACACAGTTTGAACTTGAGAAACAGAGAAAGAGTAGATCGAAATCCAAGTTAAATATGCCAAAGCAAAAGCAAAAAGCAAGCAAGGCTAATGGATCTATTTGAGAAGCGTTTTCACGATCGACTTCACATTGAGCTTCTTCAAATCAGTATACGACTGCCCACATCCAACAAACATCACCGGTGCTCCAGAAATGTAAACCATGGATAATGCAGCTCCCACCTGCACCATTTTTATTAATTAAATAAATTTAGTTGCAACTAAAGGTCATTGCAATCTGATGTGATGTGATGGGATGGGATGGATACACACCTTGTCGTCAATCGTGTCGAACTTGGTCAGCAGGATCCCGTCGATCAATCGGGGATTGGGCGAGGGTGAGAGATCACCTAATTTCTGTACAAATTAAAGAAGAATGACCGGTCAAGCTGCGTAAAAGTATCATGCATAATGAAGTCAATGAATGAAAAGGAACAACAAATCAAACCTGGTTGAACTTAGACAACTGATCAACAGCATCGTTCCCCACAAGTGCCTCACCGACAAACAAAACCAGGTCCGGACTGTTCACGTAGATAAGCTTTGACAGAGCTCGCATCAGTGGTTCATTATCCTGCAAAATATGAAAAATATCTCCATAAACACACAGTTTGGCAGGAAAATGGACTCAACATAGCTCGGATCCAGCAGCTTGGGAGTCGAACATAAGATGACGTGGTAACAAAATATCAATATGCCACTGAAAACCCAAACATGTGCAATCTACCTGCATACGTCCAGCTGTATCAACCAGAACAACATCTGAACCATTTCGACTGGCCTCCTGAATCGCTTCTTTTGCCACGATTGCAGGATCTTTCTCGTAACCTTTCTCAAATATGGGAATCTGGCGTTTCCAAGATAATACCATTTAAGTTATTAGGTATTTCAGTTAATACATACATCTCAAGGTAAGTACAAAGTGCGGCACTACAATATACCTGGAGTCTCCGTGCATGTGTGCGCAGCTGCTCCACGGCACCTGATCTGAATGTGTCACAGGCAGCCATCATAACATTAACATTATGCTGTTGAAGCCAGTATGCGACCTGCCAAAGCCACATGGAAAAGGTTAAGAAAAGTTTGCAGATGATCAATATTGATTTGAACAAATGACTACCTTAGCAAGATTGGTAGATTTCCCGACTCCATTAACTCCAACAAAAACCACAACATATGGTTTTCCTTGCTCTTTCGCAGCATGTACATCCCTCAAAATATCAATCGAGCGCCTAGGGTTAAAATGCGGGTAAGTGCATCTTCCATAGCAGCCTGGAAGAATCATGTGACATGTAGGTCAGTGATGAAATTCTACATATGAGCGAGAGAAATAGATAGCTGCAATTCTGCCTGTTTGTTCATATGGATGTGAATATTTTCATAGTCCCTGCCTTTGTTGGTTAGAAGAGGTTCAGACATTCTTAAATACCTGAACTGTTGATGAGATTCTTGTAAAAGAGGCTAGCTTTTTGCCCTCAAGACTTGCGGCCACTGATTCACAAAGTTTCTCAGCTATTTCCTCTGCCTGTTGGCAATCATTCAAAGTAAGGACAGAAAACATATTAACAAACAGATCATACCTCAAGCATAAAATACAATGCTAACTAGTATTGGTGAAGAAAAATATTAGAATTTCAGAAGAGAAAGTGCTTAGTAGATAAGAAACCATCATAACGTACCACATTCTTGGTCATAAGTCTATCCTTGAGAGCTTTAAGAGCTGGTTCTAGGTCAGACTTCTCCAAATTTGCTTTACCCGCAATACTGAACCAGAAATATTAGGTCATTACAAAAAGAAAACAAACACTCTAGTGCAGCAAATATGCATCCATATGGCAGCTCGCAACGGTGTCTTAGGTTCAATAGTTTTCATTTTGTAACATTGTTAGTAGGCTAAAAATATGAAATCTTTGTAAAAATAGAGGCACCAAAGACAACCATTATTCTCGTGCAATGCAGCAAGATTGTTAATAGTTCGGACTAAACAAGAAATACTTCCACTCTCTTCGAGGGCACATTTATTTATCAGTAAAATGCATGAAAGAATACCACTTCACTTGCACTCCATAATTTACTAGACCCATTAATCACTTGCCTCACACTTTATAAAGTAGTACATATTGAAGGAACAACTCTTGCAGCATTTCCCATGTGTTTCATATATTATTCAAAAAATTGAACCAAGTAGTCAGTAGTCAAAGACAGGTAGCTTACCTCTGGAACATGGATGAAAACCACCCTTTCTTTTTTGAATCAACCTTATTATCCTTAGCTGTGTCTTCCTCCTCGCTTTCGCTTTCACTGTCACTGCTAACAATCTCCTCTTTGTCCATCATACTCTCACCTTGATCTGCGGGTACAACTGATATGTGCTGCTCCCCATTCTCACTCCCGGATCGGTGAAATCAATTTTGCCTCTTTTGGTGAATCATCCCAAACTCGGTTCTTTTAGTAGTCTTTTCGGTTCCTCTTTGGAGACCTTGTTGTAACAGTTTCAGTTTTTCCCACCTTTCGACCTAAGCTTCTGTAGCTTATTTACATCAAAAGCACCAGTATTGGAAACCCCATTCTCTTTACCATTATTTTTAACCACTGTATTTGCTTCCCTTTCCCAATATGATTACTGTTAAGATTTCCATTTTCTAAAGGGCGACCTTTGAACTTGTCGCTGTCACGATCATTTCCAGATTCACCTCTGCTCTTTTTTTTATTATCTCCATCCATGTTACCGTTTTGCACATTTCCTTGCTTCCTAGAGAGGTTATTGTTCATAGGCTTGCCCACCTGCTTTGATTTCTTCATTTCCTCTGCACGAGCCTCGGCTTCCTTCTTAAGCTGTTGGAATATATCATCGAAGTCATTGTATGAAGTTCGCTTTGGATCATAAATATCGGAGAACTCTTGCTTAACCATAGAGAGCAGATCGTCGACATACAAGAGATGGAGAATTCGCTGATACACAGCAACAAAAACAAGCCCTAGATCATTGTGAAACGTCCACTTAAGAGTGTACGAAGCACCCGGGGCATCATAATTGTACGATGCAGCACCTGACCTTTCCTCCAAAAGGCAGGACCTTATCAAGGTATCGATGGGCGATCCTCTAAGAGCATTCCCAAGCTCTTTGCAAGTCCAGAGGATTAAACCTCCTCTTGTAAATATGAGCAACTGCTCTAACATCTCTGGAGCTCAGAAAGTTCTATCCTGCAAAAGTATTGCAAAAAAAAAAAAAAAATCTTCAGGGAACTTCTAAAATCACCAAGTCAGATGATGCAAGTTACCATTCAATGATAATTCAAATATATTGAAAAAACTTATACGAAACCACTGAGTCACCGACCAATTAATGATAGTCAAACCCGCACACACACGCTTAGAAGACAAACACAACTTTAAGAAATTCGAAAACAAATTAGAAACTCCCTATAAGGCATATTCATCTGTAACTGGAAATACATCTAATTTCAACGAGCTGTAATTCTCCTGAATAACAATGTCTCTCATGAAAAAATAGTTCTACTTTATTAAACAAAGTATCAACTTTCATATAAATCACTACTTTTATAAAGAAAGTATCAAATTTCAAATTTCACAATCATACACATCAACACATCCGAAGCATAAAGTTACCCACCATACTCATTGAGGGCATTTATTTCAGCTAAGCAATAACAGTGTTGCAACTTCAAATTCTAAACAACATCGATTATCGGATATGGCTACAAAGGCCACGATTCTGAGTGATCATATCAAGTATAAAAGAGGAAACCACGATCACAACCCTTTGCATGTCAACGAAAAACAGCGATTAAAAAGAGAGGCACAAAAGATAAGTTTTTTCTTCTCTTTCATTTTCTAAGATCGACAAAAAGATCAAGATACATGAATTTCTACTTCCATATTTCAATTCAATCGCAGAAAATCATCAGATCCAAAAGAAAATCTAATTCAAAAAAAATCACACGACTCAATCGACAAAAAAACAAGAATCCCAATAGAAGATAAAAAACAAATTAGACGCGAATCAACACAAACCACCAACATCCCGAAACAAGATCATTCGGCCAGAAGCCTTACCCCAATCCCTGGACACGAACAGATCAACAACAAAGTAACAATCACAAAAATCTACAAAATTAAAAAGGACCAACGAACCACGTAATCAATAAATTTATTGATATGGTAATAAATTCATCACCTGAGAATCTTTGACGCCAATTCTGTTGGGAGATTGGGGAATCCCTCGTCAAAAGGAAAGCGAAGAGAAGGAAGGAAAAGAAAAAGAAAACTAAAGAGGAATTGGGTTTGAGAGTTGAATGTATATAGGAGCTGACTAGAAATGTTTGGTTGGTCGGCCAAAACTGGTGTGCGGGGTCATGGCGTGTTCGATTTCGCCCATGCTGATTCGATTCTTTCACCTACGGTAAATGTAATTTTGTCCGAATTTGTGGAAATATCCAAACGAAGGATATTTTGTTTGTGTCATTAAACAAAATCGAAAAGATAAATTATCTTTTATTTATAGTATATTCAACAAAAGAATACTACTGATCCAATAAAAAATGAGTAAATTTCCAAATAGGGAACTGTTTCTTTAAAACAACTTTTTTTTTTACAAAAAGAAAGAGTTTTATACGAACATGGAATATGGAGAAGACCATCAACAAAAGATGGAGGTTTCAAATTTGCGGTGTAACAAAATCAACAACTCTTGTTAATCTATGAGCAATCTCGTTCAACTCACGTGCGGTTAACTTTCACCTCGGCCATGGTTTCTATTTCTATATGACAGACAACAACACAAACCCCTAATTCAGTAAGGTTTTCCTCGTGCGAGTTAATGGCATCACAAGCGATCTTGCAGTCTGAGTCTATGAAGCACTTGGTGAAATGAAGGTCTTTGATTTAAGAGAGAGCTTCCCTTATACCTACGACCTCACCCTCATCCACTCTCATCTTCCCAAGCTTCCTGAGAGTTTTAGCAGCGACGAAAGCTCCCTTATGATATCGGATAATGATGTCAATACATGTGGTTTGTTCCTCCTCGAAGAAAGTTGTATCAACACCACATCTCATCCAACCTGTCGGCAATTCATGCCACCCTTTACAAGAAATTTGGTTCTCCCGACTTCGGACTAGAGTAGGGGATGTCAACTGGACCGCAAGCCACTTCTCTCTGTAGCCCAACGCGTTCGCACAAGACCTTGCAAGTATAAGGTATATCTCATGTTATACAGTTGCGTTTTTATCCTTCCAAATTTGCCACATGATATGCCCGTCTTTGCATGACTCCCGCCATCGCCCAGGCTAAGCAAGGAGAAAAGCACAGCAACAAACGAACTGTTCCTCCCTATTGCCTGGTTCAACAGCTGCTCTAAATCGATTTCTTTCCAGCATCTAATCATAAAATGGCAAAAGACGAAGGAGTGTCATACCGTCTCATGATCCCTATGACAAATACCACACTCGTCCCCTACATCAACCCCACGACTAAGAACTTTCTCTTTTGTAGGGAGATTGTCCTGCGTGACTCTCTATAGGAACTTTTTTCACTTTCGCTGGTACCTGAAGATTCCAAATAAGTCTCCATCGTCCCTCAACAGCTAACGTGTCATTGATGGTAGGCAAACAAGCTAACTGATAGGCCATTTTCTCCGAGTATTTTCCACTCTTAGAATAATGTCATACCAAAATATCATCATTCAGCACAGAGGGAGAAAGATGCTTATGATCTCTCTAGGTCAACTTCATTAAACACATTCTCGACCAACTCCACATCCCAACAATTGGAGCCAATGATCATAAGGTCACAAACCCTCAAATCTGAAGATCTTCATGATATGGTGTTGAAGCATAAAAATTCTCGTCCAATAAGAGCCACAGATCGGCCAAAGCCCGTATTTTGGATCCATTTCCTACCCCTCATCTGACTTCCTTTCTCATTAAATCTTAAGCAGCGCATAAACTCTTCCACGTGAAACTCGAGCTATGCCCTACACGAGATAGAAAAAAATCTCCACGGGGAAAATATTTTGCTTTGAGAACAAGACAAACGAAAGCATCAGGATCAGCTAGAAGGCGCCAACCAATCTTCCTAAGCATGGTAATGTTGAAAAGCTGTAGGCTACGAAACCCTATGCCACCCTTATCTTTCACCACACAAAGATGTTCCCACCTCATCCAGTTAATCCCCTCAGATGCATCTCGCTTATTGTCCCACTAGAAGCTATTCATCATCTTTTGAAGTTCATATGTGATACAAACCGGGAGCAAAAACATCGGCATGCAGAAAGTCGGGAGTGCCTGCGCCACCTTCTTTAACAACACCTCATTCTCTGCTCTTGATAACTTCTTACCATGCCAACCTTAAATCCGAGCCCACAATCTATCACGAAGATAGCCAAAAATCTCCTTTTTGTTCCTACCAATAAGTGAAGGGAAACCCAAATAACGTCTCGTGTTAAGGGGCCGTGAGACCCCGAGAATGGCAGAAAGACATTGACGACTTGAGTTGTCTACGTTTCTGCAAAGAAAATACCTGACTTTTGATAATTGACATGCCCAGAAACATGTTCATAGTTGTCCAACAAATGTCGCAGCTTGGTACACTCATCTTGAGTGGCTCTATAAAAGAAAATACATTCGTCGGCAAACATCAAATGCGAAATAGACGGTCCAAAGAGGCCCATACGAATCCCATACAGATTTTCCCTTACCGATTCATAATTTATGCTTGCTGATAAACCCTAGGCACACAAGATGAAGAGATATGGGGACAACGGGTCTCCTTTTCGGAGTCTCTTGCCTGGGTGAATAGGGCCAACTAAGTCACCGTTCACGGGAATTTTATATTTGACCTTTTGGACACACATTCACATCTAACTCCTCCACTTAGCACAAAATCCCGGTCTAGCGAGCAAAACATCAAGATAAGTCCAATCCACCTTTGTGACGACCCGACTTTCCAATGATACGGATCATATGGATCTTCACCCAGATGATAAAGCGTGAAATAAACATAACTAATCAAGGCAATCAACCAATCAACTATTTAATAACGCATGGCGAGAAAGGATAAATAATTGATACCAACTCAAGTCGTAAAGGACTTGCGAAAAGGGTTGAGGTTCAACATAACCCAATCGAAATTTTAAAGTACAGTACGACCTCCAATTCAATACTGACAATAGCGGTTATAATCAAAACATTAATAATATCGAGTTAGGCGGCAAATAAGCGTGTGGACATGCATATGACGATGCATGCCCAGGTTCTAGAAACATTTCTAATTAAGTCACAAAACGATCGCTACTCGCACCATTCGCACCCATCATTGATCCTTGCTCAACCCGCACATCAAAAGCGAGATGCGGGGCTAAGTACAAAAGTACTCGGTGGACTCATTTCAAAATCTTTTCTTTGTCAAGAGTTATTAGCGCCCACAATAGCACGTGAGGATTTTAGTTAAAGACTCATGCCTATCAAACATTTTATCATTTCTCAGCGTCGGGCGACTATTTCATTCACGTTGTTTCCATATCGATCAATCATTCATTCATTCAATCGCGCACTATGGAGGTGGCCACCTACACATAGTCGTCGTGACCGGTCGAGGTAGCTAACCTTAACACACAGTCACACGTGTACATAATCCGAGTTAGTCCTTAACTAAGTCGGATCCGATCATTACCCTTTTTTTACGTTGGTGGACCAACACATTCACATACCACATTGGATGTACCAATCTCAGATAGGATAACAACAAAACATAAACATTTGGCAGTCAATAACATTTCATGTGATAATATTTCATAAAGCTTTGTAAATCATGCTTTGAGATATGCATAACATTTTGTTTCAAGAAAGCCCACCTCAAGAATTGTCCTTCTTGAAGTACTTGCTAGCGATCTTTGTCGTTTTCGTCTACGTCCACGCTGGACCTTATCAACGTAAGAAATATAATTTAGTATGTCATTCGCTTCTTTCGAGAAGTATTGCTGATATTTAACGTACTCGATATCCTTTAAGTCTTTGGGTTTTAGGATTTTCGTTATCGATAAGGCTCAATTAACAATTATATATCGTCTATTCGATTAGTCTCGCCATAGTGATAGACGACACTTCGTCATTGCATTCTTCTCCGCGATCGATGTTTCTTCACGTCGTTTCGTACAATTTATGAATCCTAAGTTCATAATTAATATTAAATCGTTTGTTAATGCGTATCAACGAATTCGAGTTCGATAACTTCATTCGTTATCATCATTTCCTCGTCGCGTTTCTCACTTCACACGTCCCATACATTCTAACGGAAAACTCATACACAAACAATAAATATTTCTCGTAATTCAATCGTCATCTAACAAACGTTTTATCATTAATTAATTAATTAATTAAATCTTTAATTTAATTAATTAAATCCATAATTAAAGTTAACTAGATGGATTAATTTAAAAGTCCAAATACATTTGATTAATCAATCAATTTACTTCAATTAGTTGATATTTAGATTATTATTTAATTAACTAAAATAAATCCCCAAAATTTAATTATTTGAATTAAATCTCCTATTTAATTAATACGGAATTAATTAAATCCTTAATTTAATTTAATGGATTCTAGAAGTAATTAATTCAAGTCCATTACCCATTTGTATACTTAGCCCAGTATTTAAAAATAAGTCTAAGTCCATTTTCAATTTAATTAAAGAGTCCATCCATTTAATTAAATTCTCACTCAATTAATTCAAAAGCCCATATCAATATTATTTTTAATTGATCAACTTAACATGACTTAATTGGTCAAAGTCCTATTTGAATTAATTAATTAAGGCCCATTGCTCTTAATTAATTAAAGTCCTCCCAAGCTAATTAATTAAGCTTAAGTAACTTAATTAATTAATTAGTGTCTAGCTCAATTAATTATTAAGGTCCATCTAAATCAATCAATTAAGCTTAAGTAGCTTAATTAATTAATATCTAATTATAATTAATTAGTGCTTATCAACTTTATTTAATTAAAGTTGATCTAATTAATTCCTTAAGTCCAAATGATTTAATTAATTGAAGCCCATCTTAAATTAATTAAAGCCCAATTCTATTTATAACTTAAGTCCAAAAGATTTAACTAATTAAAGCCCAACTTCAATTAATTTAAGTCCAATTAAATCTTGGTAGTCCAATTCTATTAATTAGGGAGGCCCATGTCCTGGAAGCCCATCCCTAATAAAGGTCCAGCCAATTAATTAAATGGCACATTGCTCGGCCCAATTCGTGAACCCTTTATCTCAGCCAACTTAAATAAATCCCGGCCCAACATCTTTAAATTTTCGGCCCACCATTTGGCCCAAAACAAAAGAAACTAACCTACCCCAATTTCACCCTAGCCGCCCCACCCATCACTCTCGTCTCTCACTCTCTCTCTCTCACACACACGCACAAGGGCCGCCGCGCCGCCGTCTCCGGCGGACCGTCGCCGGTCGGAGCTGTAGCGCCCACCGAGGACCTCGGCCTCCTCCACTCGGTCACACACGCCACAAACACTCTTCTCTCTCACGCCCACGACACACACGACACACAATCTGCCGCCGTCGTCCTCCTCCATCTCGGTCGGTGAGCCGTGCCATCTCTGCCGCGACCTCAGCCCGTCTCCTCCTCGCGGATCTCGTCCTCTCCTTCTCGCAAAACTCACGCAGATCTCTCTCATTCCAGCGACGCTGTCGCGGCGCTTCACCGTCCGTCCGCCGCCCGCCTCGCGTCGTCGCCGGAGTCACATCGCCACCGTCGCTCGCACATCCCCATCTCTCGTACGTGGTCGGTTGCAGCTCACTGCGCGGCGCGGACGAAGGCCGTCGTTGTCTGCATCCTGCCGCTTCCCTTCTCGCGCTCTCTCTCGCCTTGCCGTCACGCTACGCCAGTCGCCGTCGACGCCACGCCTGCTGTCGCTGCACGGCCATCTTTGCAGGGCGCCGTCGAGGTTGTCGTCCTCTTCGACGGACAGCAACGAGGCGTGTTCGACGCAAGAACAGAGGACAGAGCGAGCATTTCATATTTATTTTCTTTGAGTTTTCAGTTGATTCTATAAATGCTTCTCATTTAAATGTGTACAAGATTTGGTGTGTATATATGAATCTTTACTATACTGTTATGGATGAAAGGTATAAATGGAATGGTTTGAAGCTTACCTTAATGAAGGATTTTTGTTGTGTTTTTCTGTTTCAATCGCACAGTGGCTTGAAGGCAGTGTTCTATGCACAAAAGAAATGGAATTGGTTGTCTGTTTTAGATATATGTTGAATGTATAAAAAAAAAAACTGAAATTTCATACCTTCCTGTTCTCCTTCTCCTTCTTTGTTTCGGAGTGTTGAGAATTCGAAGAGAATGAGGAGGTTTGAGGTGGAGGGTGGTGTATATGGAAGGGATTTGGGTGAGGAGAAAGCTGCAGATGTGCAGAGTGTATCCGATTTTAGGAGATCGGATGAGTGTTTTGTCTCGTCTGCGAGCTTGATTCCTTTGCGAGGATAGGGATATGTGGGAGGATGGGATTGTTGTTTGTTGAAGTAGGAGGTAAAGTTAAAATATAAGATATGGTCAACTTTCCATTTTCGGTAGTTTTAGATATCGTGAATAATTACGATTACGACTTCTCACTTGTTTTGTTTGGGCGGGAATCGATGATCGTCACACATTCGTAATCCGATTTATCGGATCTGATCATATTACGTTATCATTTGATTATCAGCGATAATTTTCTCGTTTATAAATAAAAGGAAAAGATCTAATAACAATTTGGATTAAATGCTTCGTTAACACAAATTTTATTTTACGGGTTATTACAACCTTATCATAAGCTTTACTAATATCGACTTTCAAGGCAATATCTTCATATTTACCCCTTGCTTTTATTTTCATAATGTGTATACCCTCGAACACAATGTGAATATTATCCTGAATTGATCCCCCTCGACAAATGCAAATTGATTTACTTCAGTAAGATAGTTATCAGAGGTTTTGGGATCTAATCAAAATACATAGTTAAGATAGATTTAATTCCTGAAACTTAAGAATTTTCCCAACACTGAGCAATCAGTCCGTGGTTGTAGGAGCTAATCTCTCTGAACCACGTAAAACTCAACATATATTTACTTTTTTTTATCGTCATTTACATTGCATGTTGTTGAACTGTCATCACCAGCACACAATAACACATCATAGTTTTAAAACCCTCTATCAGTATCATTTTGATACTGAAGAGATTAACTGTAAATTGACTCAGAAATATTTGGCTAAGTGTTTCGAATCGGTATAAGGTTTTCAGTAAGGCATATAAGTAACAACCATATTCTGCACGCACATCAGTTATCAGTCCAACTGACCAGCTATCTTAGCAGTCGGTAGGTTTCCTAACTGATATCACTCAGTACCAGACTTTTCTTTTCTGAATTGACCAGCAATATTGACAACAGTACTGAACTGATAGTTCCCGACCAGCTACTGCATCAGTATCCAATCAATATGTGTCAAGAAGGAGTTTTAAAATTTACCTAACTGGTGTAATTCCAAATAAACTCAACATTCCCACCTTCACATGCATTGGACCACAACCAGGGGAGAGCCACATTATGAGGAGATGGGGCAATTGCCTCACCTCAAAAAAATTGTGTACCTTTAATATATAATTATTTATGCTTTAAATTATAAAAATATTAATTTTTTCCCCGCCAATTTTTTTAAGAAATAGTGGTAAAGATAAAACAAAATCAAGCTTGGATGTTCATCGGTTGAACAACAATGTATCGTTGTTACTGAATATTCATTTTAGTTAATCAAAACTTGTTAAATTTGTAGTTGTTACTGCATTAGTTAATCAAATATGAGCATGCTCTGTAAATGTTAAACCAAAATAGAATGAAGTATACTGTTAAACATTTTAAAACGAGGAAATATTTGTTTAATATTATGGAGGATTCAGTTTGCATTGAAAAATTTATGAGAAAGAAAGGTTGAGTTTGCCCTGTTTGTATATACAATTATACGAAAAAATTATGTGGTCCCCAATTTTATTTTATAAATCTACACTAGATGAAATGAATCACAGCTCCCTTTTATGTTAATGAAAATATCTTTGAACGACTTCTGAATCTATGAGAATGAATATGATGTTTTGTGAGTTTGTAGGATTTATCATTACAGCAACTAGTTGGTGGTTGTTTATGTTGAATTTTATTGTATAAGTTTTAGTTTGCCTTTTTGTTGTATAATTTATTTGAAAAATTTAAGTGGTCCCAAACTAGTTGGTGTGATTTTCTATTTATGTGATGAATTTTATTCGAAAAGTTCATATATGTTGTTGATGAATTTAAGTGGTCCCAAACTAGTTGTTGCTTTATGTTGAATTTTATTGTAAAAGTTTTAGTTTGCCTTTTTTTGTTGTATAATTTATTCGAAAAGTTTTAGTTGGTTGTTGTTTATGATAAAAAGGGATCACATATCCCTTTTTTAGTAAGGAATATATCTTTGAACGACATGTGTTAATTATGAGAATGAATATGATGTTTTCTATTTCTATGCGATTTTCCATTTAACAAACTAGTTGGTGGTTGTTATATTTGGATCGTATGGTTCTGCATAAATATGTTGTCGTGGTGAATATGTTGGACAGTATAACTAAAGGTTCACGATTCATTCAACCACTTTAGACTCTAACATATAACATTACACTTTAGAGTTTAGTTGATTATGATGCACTTTAGACTCTAATATATTACATTACACTTTAGACTTTAGTTGATTATGATGCATTTTGATTTATTACCATTTTGTTAAGTAACACTTTAATTGATTTAGTGTTTTATGCAGGAGCAGATAGTAGTAAAGCAACGTCTTCAAAAGGCATGGATCGAAAGAACAATAAACCAAGTAACAAAAACAGCAATACAATTTCGTAGATTACATAACAAAAATTATAGTCATGACTTCACATATATAATACTAACATATATGACAGAATATTTTATGTAATGAATATGTATTTGTTTTATATGTCATATTGTACATGATGAAGCTATGTCCTATATGTTGATGAATTGGAAAATACATAAGTATGTAAATGGACGTGAGTTTTTCATGAATACACATATGGTATGACACACTAAATCATTGTAATGGATATACCAGATTTTTTTCTACTGAATGGTTCAGTATATCATTCAACAACTTTAATAAATGTATTTAGAATATATGATACAGTAGAGAAGAATAAAATGAAACACTAATAGATTTCTTATATCAGTGTATCTTTTATATGTATGAATCTGTTAGGGTAAGCAAATGAATAACGTATATTTTTTTGATGCATTTGGATGTATATTTCAATTATTAATTAAAACTTTACATGATATGGTAATTTTATGCAGGAACAGATTCTAGTAAAGCATCGTCTTCAAAAGGCATTGTTCGATCGAACAATAAACCAGGTAACAAATCCGAAGATTAAATTCGTAGTTTACATATTTAAAATATATTTATTACATTAGACATATAACACTAACATATATGACAGACCCAATTATGTAGTATATGTGTAATGAATATTATTGGTTTTTAAAATGAAGTTCGTACATGCTGAATTTAATGTCCTTTATATTGCTGAAATGTTTTTTTTACATGAGTATGAAGTATTTTTTTAATGACTTATATGCACAAGGTGTAGCTGTGATCAAGAGGAAGCTCGTTCCGCAATCAAACAGGGCTTCAAAAGCCTCGAAATGAAATGATACTACTATGAAAAATAGTGACACTGACTTTGATATACCGACTAACATTGCCTCAAAGAAGCCAAAGGTTGGGCAACATAGGAATGGTCAAGTTATGATTGCAAATCGCCAAGAAAAAAAGAAGAGATACACGAAGTTGGCAGTGAAGCCAAGAAATGATTATCCATCACTGTATACGCGCACAAGCCCAAAATGTCTATTCAACATAGTTCGAAGGATGAACACAAGACAACGTGCAGCAGTAGAAGAAATGGGATTTGGGAATTTGCTTAGGTTGAATATAAAGAAGTTGCCAAATTTTCTAGGGTATTGGGTGGTTAATCAATTTGACTGGAGAAGTCGAGAACTCCAATTGGGAAATGAATTGAGTGTGACTGTTACAGAGGATGACGTACGTCGAGTGTATGGCTTCCCGTATGGAGACAGAAAGATAATCTTAATGGACCGTACAGAGTCCACAGACTTGTATGAAGAATGAAAGCTAATATTCGGGGAAAAAGAAATTTTTGTGCATGAGATTGTTGATGCGATGATTGATTGTGCAGATGATGGTTCATGGTTCAGAAGGCATTTCATAATACTAGTATGCACTATTCTAATAGAGAGTCCGAAAAGTGGACATATTGTACGGCATATAATGAAATGCCTGGTGAACATGGCTGAAATACATGAATGGAATTGGGTTGATTATGTTATGCAGAGCTTGATAGCTGGAAAACGTGTTTGGTATAAAGACACTGTACAAATGTTCACAGGACAGGTGTTGTTCCTTGCGGTTAGTTCATTTAATATGTTATATTGCATTACAAAAAATTAATGATTTATAATTTTTGTTTTTATATGAAATCTGAACTGAATATGCTTCATTTTTTGGAATATTTAAGTTACTAAATTCATAAATGTTGTTGAAATTGCAACTAAGCTACTGTGATAAAGTTAGTATCACATATGATACTATGAACAGGAGGTTCCCTATATACTGCAATTGGACAAGCTCGACACTATTGGTAAGGGAAAAAAAGATCAATTACGGGGGCTTTGGTATAGGTAACATCAATGACCCTATAGAGATCCCGACTGATATGACTGCACAATATAGTCTAAATGAAGCAGGTGGTGAGAATCCAGAAAACAATGACTCAGAGGTGGAGAGTTGTGCAGTGCAAATAATGAAGCAACTTGAGCTATATCATGAAACTAGAGAAAAAATTCTCTTTCTGATAGAGGCTGCACCAGACTTCGAGATGGTTACAGAAGAGTACAAGGAAGCAGTTGTTGCAGCAGAGAAAGCTTCAATATTTGTTCGTCCTACATCACCAAGATCGCTCGCATATGAGCAACAAGTTAGGACGTTTCTGACATTTGAAGATAATGACGATGTTGGGCTGACGATTTGCTGCAGAAGAAAATCGATGAGGAGATTCTGAAAGAGTTGGCAGAAAAGACAACGGAGGCACAAGCAACTAAAACATCCCATCTAGGTGCGATAAATATGGGAAATCTTGAAGGCAGAATCTTGGTTGATAAAGCGGAGGTGAGTGAAACTCTTATGAAGTCCGGTATGGTTCTGAAAGCATATGTTAGAAAAAAAAAGTAAATTCGATATGGTTGTACAATTAACATTTTGAACTTCAGGTAGTTGAACTTAGGATGATTTGGTCAGGTGAACAACAAAGCATTTTGAGAACGATTCCAGTGAAAGTATATGTACAAGTACGATGTGATGTTATTGTTTTGTTTTGTGTGTTGTTACCAGAAATGAAATGTGCATGTGTTGGGTTTGTAAATATTTAAGTGTGCATCTGTTGGATTTATGATTGTGCATGTTTTGGATTTGTAAATAAATAAATGTGCAGTTGTTGGATTTATGATTGTGCATGAGTTGGATTAGTAAATATATAAATATGGGCGTGTTGGATCTATATGGTTTCAGATTATTATCTTATTAGAAATGAATCCGTAAGCATATTAAATTGCATTGTATCTTGTGATTTTCAGCTTGTGTTTGTTCAATTTTTTTATGAACACAATTAATTAAATAATATCATTGTTCTAAATGCATCAACACTGATATTAAAATGAATAATATCCTTTGATAATGTTGTGAAAATTTATATATTGCCATGATCCAGGAGATTTTCGGTGGATGTAAAGATGTTGTGCATCACAATAATGTCCTAACAGTGATTAAGGTGTGTAATATGATTAATTAAATAGTTTCATTGTTCTAAATGCATCAGTGCAACAAGATTGGTAATACCTCTATATAAAAATGGAATATTTTGACAGTGGTAACAATATAGAATGTGTGCAAGTACGATTTAATGCTTTTTTGGCTTGTCTGTTGCTACCAGAAATGAGATGTGCATGTCTTGGTTTTGTATATTAATAAATGTGAATAAGTTGGAGTAATGATTGTGCTTATGTTGGGGTTGTGAAAAAAATTTATGAATATAATCTTATTAGAAATGGATCCGTATGAATACTTAATGACTATTAGAACATAATATGTGAACATAATTTGTGCATAAGTTTATAATATTATCAAAATTTATATACTGCCATGATCCAGGAAATTCAGGGGTACAAAAATAATGGTAACACATCTATATCGTCGAACCACTTATGACTCAATAATCCATAATCCGACATAAGTTGATACTATTTAGACTCAAAGAAATTGGTTCATCAGAATCAACCCACACAATGTCATTAAACTTCTGTATGAAATCATCACTATCCCTCAAAGTCAAAGGCAACTTCTCGCCAAGTTTCTTAGTTATATGCCACATACAAAAGTGATGACGTGTGTAAGGAAGTACCTTTTCAACAGCCGATTTCAAACCAAGATCCTGATCTGTTATCAACATCTTGGGTGCAGATCACATACACTCAACAAACTTCTTCAACAACTAAGCGTAAGACTCTGTATCCTCACGTGCAAGTAATCCAGCCCCAAAATTGACGCATTTCCCATGATTATCCTTCCCAGTAAAATGAGTAAATATCATACAATACATGTATCGCATTTAATACTATATTATAACCCATAACAGTAAAAACAAACATATACATTCATACAAAATATACATAAAAAAGTACAATCCGTAATATATTGATTTATTTTATTAACTCATATAATTCAATTTATAAAAACTATATATTCAAAAAATAAAAAAACGTTTACATAATACATCCATATAATAGCCGATAAAAAAAAGATACACCATGAATATTCGTTTATTGTATCTATTAATTCACTATACTTCATTGCAAATAACATGACACAATGCGTTATTAATGTTACAATCAACCAATGGTGAATATCAATGTAATTATAATTACATTTTATATATTACGCATAAAACAACATGTATAACAGAAAAGAAGTTCAAATTTATTACCATATTAACAAAACATGTAACTTACTTGTTGGTATTATATATTGTATCAAACGACACCGCATCACCAAAAATTTTATAATTTTGAATAGCCACAACATCCGTCCAAAAAAGTCTAGTTAAATTGGTATCCGAGTCCATAGCATACGGAAAAGAAAAACGTGAGTCTTTATCGTGTAACCGTCCAAGTTTCTCAAACAATAGTTCTGAATCAATTCCAACAGCAAAAGACTTAATATCACGAGCCATGTTTTTGAAATCTGTTTTTGTACCCCCAACATCTTCAAGATCCTCAAGAAATTGCTTATAAATACGATAACTCTTCGCAGCACCAACATTAGCTTTTGCACATTTCGCAAGAAACATTTGGTGGCCATAATCAAGCTTTCTGTTAACTTTCATAAGATGACGATACTCATGAGGTACCGTCTCATGATTATGACCTTCGATGAACTTATATATAACGTATCCAAAACCTGCCTCAAATTTCAGTGCAATCTGAGCCATGCAACTGGACCTACACGACGACATCCTACGTTTTCGTTTTACAACCTCACAACCAGGTGCAATAATTTTTTTACCTTCACGAGTACATACTAAGTACTTAATACGAACATCATCACCGATTAGACACTTTAAGGTACTCTTGCGTGTATTAAATCCACATGCAGCGTCATACTCCTTATAAAAACCATCTGCCTCCTCAATAGTACTAAAAGAAATACATATTCTTGGTCTCAAAGAATCATCACATTCTGGGATACAGACAACACCATACTCAACAGCTACGTCCTCTACGACTGATTGAAAAAGCGCAAGACAAACTAAAGGTTAAAATGAATGTGTTAAACAGATATGTAATGAATGTGTCATAATAAATAATGAATATGATGTACATTAATACGGATTAAGCACACATAATATTTTAAATCATATTCCAACAAACACACAAACCATCTACTGGAATATAAATCACTAACATTGTTTTGCATAATTTATTTGACGTGATGTTGGAGTTGACGAATAAAATAAACATGTAAATAAAATCAACCAATAACATCAGAGGATATTTGCCACACATTAAATAAAAGATTCATATATATATATATATATATAGGGGAGGGTTAACGTAAAAACCATTTTTATTGTGCGAACGTGATAACTGAATATGCTATGAAAGTAAATGAATACACTGCGAAAGTTAATGAATAAAAAAAAATAGAATTTTCGCCTCCCATGGGATTCGAACCACGGTGAAAATTCAATTTTTGGATTCATTAACTTCAGTATTCATTAACTTTCATAACATATTCATTTTGTTTCGTAGTTCTTAGTTCTCACGTTAAAATTGGTTCTTATTTGAACTCACTCTATATATATATATATATATATATATATATATATCACGAAGAAGGAAAAATTCAATGAATCAGAAAGACAAAACCAAATGAATATGATTGCATGTATATTGAATATTAAATATATAGATGACGAATTAAGCACATGCAATTTTAAATCAAATTCGAAAAACATGATCAACCATCTCTTGGAATATCTATAATTAATCAATGTTTTGAATAATTTGCATAAAATGTTGAATTGATGTTGGAGTGGATGAATATAATATACATCTAAACCAAATAAGCCAATAAAATCGGTGGAGATTTGGCATACCATGAAGAAAATCTTCATCATCTGATTAATGCAATAATTATAGCTTCCATAAACCATGAATTATGCAACAAAAATGGTTACAAATATGATTGCATCCCTACTGAATATTAAGTACATAAATGACGAATCAAGCACATACAAAAATTAAATCAAATTCAAAAAAACATGACCAACCATCTACTGGAATATCCATCATTAATTAATGTTTTGAATAATTTGCATAAAATGTTGAAGTGATGTTGGAGTTGATGAATATACTAAACATATACACCAAATAATCCAATAAAATTGGTGGAGATTTGGCACGACATGAAGAAAATCTTCATCATCCGAATAATGTCATAATTATAGCTTCCATAAACCATGAATTACGCAACAAAAACTATTAATATGAATATGATTATATGCATACTGAATATTAAGTACATAAATGACGAATTAAGCACAGACAAAATTTAAATCGATTTCGAAAAAAAAAAACCAACCATCTACTGGAATATCCATCATTAATCAATATTTTGTATAATTTGCATAATATGTTGAAGTGATGTTAGAGTTGATGAAAATAATATACATCTAAACCAAATAAGGCAATAAAACCTGTGGAGATTTGGCACGCCATATAGAAAATCTTCATTATCCGATTAATGCCATAATTACAGCAGCCATAAACCCATGAATTATGCATCCAAAAACGGAAAAACAGTTACCAACGTTTGCTAATATTACTTTATTAACTTTTACATTACTTTATTAAGTTTTACATTAATTAAGTATTAAACGATAATGTTGGTATATTAATACCAATCACAACCGTCTATCTGTTGAAATTAACCATCAATATTGGTTCTATGTTTTATGATAAATTTGGTTCTTATTTGAACAAACTCTCTCTCTCTCTCTCTCTCTCTCTATATATATATATATATATATATATATATAGAGAGAGAGAAGAAGAGTTTGGTTCAATATAGAACCATTTTTATTCTAAAACTAAGAATCAAATAAATTCATTATGAAAATTGATGAATTAGTTGGATAAGTTACCGATTTAAAAATTCATAAATTTTCACCCGTGTTCGAATCCCATGGGAGGCGAAAATTTATTTTTTTGGATTCAGTAACTTTTCTAATAGATTCATCAAGTTTCACATTGAATTCATCATTTTTTTGTTCTCACATTCTCACAATAAAAGTGGTTTTCACGTTAACCCTCCCACGTAAATATATATATATATTAGGTTCAAATAAGAACCAATTTTAACTTGAGAACTAAGAACTACGAAAATTCTTTACGAACAAAATGAATTTGCTATGAAAGTTAATGAATCCAAAAATTCAGAATTTTCACCAGGGTTCGAATCCCATGAGAGGCGAAAATTCCATTTTTGGATTCGATAACTTTCCCAACGGATTCATCAAGTTTCACACCGAATTCATCATTTTTGGTTCTCATATTCTCACGATAAAAATTGTTCTCACGTTAACCATCCCTATATATATATATATATATATATATATATATATATATATATATATATATGTGTGTGTGTGTGTGTGTGTGTGTGTGTGTGTGGGTGGGGAGAGGGAGATCGTTAATGTGAGAACCATTTTATCGTGAGAACCAAATAATGATGAATTCATTGTGAAAATTGATGAATCCACCGAAAGTTCTTGAATCAAAAAAAAATAATTTTCGTCCTCATGGGATTCGAACCCGGTGAAAATTTTGAATTTTGTAATTGAAACTTTTCAACGGATTCATCAACTTTCATAGGAAATTCATTTAGTTATTAGTTTTTATAAAAAAAATGGTTCTCATTTGAACCTAACTTTATATATATATATATACTTATTGTTGATTATTTGGAGGAATAGTCTTGTTTTCTTTTGTGCGTTTTGTATAATTGTATATGTGCGTGAGTATGTGAGATTTGTTTTTGGGCTTGCTATGATTTTATTGAGTGATGTTGGATTTGAAAATTTCATTTTTGCCTCTTAGTTGATCCAGTTTGTTTGATTAAAATTATAATTTTAGGAGTTTTGAGTAATATAGAGGAAGCTGTTTCATTCTAAAATCAGCTGCAAAAATGTGAAAAGGTTCCTAGGTTCATTTTGCAGTTCCCAATTTAAAGCCTTAATTTCAATATGCTAAATACCAGTTCAAAACTTAAACTATTTCCTTTTTAAAAAGTTATTTTAAACTATTAATAACATCAACCAATTACTAGAATTATTGATTTGCAACAAAAGTATCTTAGTACTTGATTTTCAGAGATGGAAAGTCGATGTGGCTGGCCGACCGAACCCTTACGTAAATTTCCACATCATTAAATTTACGTAATTTTTTTAAAAATAATTGAGTTAAAATTCCACATAAGAGTCCAGCTAACCATGTCGCATTTTCGTCACCGAAAATCGTGAGTCATGATATTTTTATTACAATTTGAATAGTTTGAACCTTGATTGATATTATTAACAGTTCAAAATATTTTTGTAAACGAAAATAGTTTAGCATTTAAGTTGATATTTTCCATTTTTTATTTACCAAAACTTAATGTTATAATTTATTTGAGGCTTAATTTGTTTATTTTCCCTTCAATTTTGCAATTCATACCAAATTCGAATGTCAATAAAGCAATAGGACCGGATTGCTTATTAAACGCATATTGACATTACAATTTAAAGATTTATGTAAAGTTGGTCAATCTAGTGTGGAAAAATATATGAATAATTAAATTGATCCTTTCTTCCACCCTCAATTTAAAGCCCTACATCTACAAAGGGTTATTGGTGCATAAATAAACCAACTTTGGGTCAATTTTTGTTTTTTTCATGAACTTTAAAAATTGTCACAAGATACACAAACTTAATGACTTTAGTATTTTTACCTCAATTTCAAATTCAGCCCAAATTAGATTTGACTTGACATCTCAAAAATTTACTATAGACTAAACGGTTAGTGATATAAACAACATCGTAGAGAGATGACATAAATATCGTCGTTCCATAAAAATAAATCAGATTTTTTTTATTTCTAGAATTTATCGCGTCAACCCTCATTACAAAAATCAAGTCTTCTAGTTTGTTTCATCGTCTAATTCTAGTTGAGATCAAAACAATAGACATCCTCTATCTACGATGTCGTTTATATCACTAACCGTTTTATCTATGATAATTTTTTGAGATGTCAAGTCAGATTTAATTTGACTTAATTTAAAATCGTGGTAAAATCACTAAAGTCATCAAGTTTGTGTATTTTGTGATCATTTTTAAAGTTCGTTGGAAAAAACAAATTGGCGCAAAGTTGGTGTATTTATGTGCCAATAACACATCTACAAATACTAAAATTCTAATTGCATGACGTGGATAATGTATAGCCTTACCTCTCCAGCTCTCCTCGATTCTTCAAAATTTTCAGCGTCCAATAATAAAATTGAAAAGAGCTAGTTGCAGCACTTGATTTTCAAACCGAATTTGATTAATAAATATCCCTAAACTTAGACAGCTAAATATGCACAAGACAATATTCGAAGGATCATCAATTAAATCACCCGACTTGCAATTATTGGTGAAATTAAAGGCTCTTAACTTCTTTTTTATTTTTAGTGCATGATTACAAACTTGCATGATCATCTTGCCCCTCCTCAATTACTTACCATGTGTTCATTAAAGCCATACATGCGTGAATGTGTGGACTAATTTATGACTTCTCAAGTTTTTTTTTTTTAAATTCATGGAAAATTTACGGTTGTTATCATTGGTGTGTATTGGGTAAATAATGTATAATAGCTTGTAAACAATAGAGAATGAGTAAACTACATTTGGAAAATCAGGTGTGATAAACTCATACTTATAGAAGCGTTAGTGAGATTCGAACTTATAACCTTTAAGCTAAATAAACCCATTTTATTATTAGATCATCCTAAAGGGACGACTTCCCCAATTTTCATCACATGGTTAAACGAATCTTGACTAGCCAATCTATATATTCTAATCAATTACTATTATCAATCTATCATACCATATCGACTTAAATCCTTTACTCATATGAACAAACATTACCACCATCATATTATATTTACTCGTTTTTATCTATATTATTAACTACTCTACTCTTCTTACCCAAATATATTAAATTACACTTAATAAATAATTTCTTACATGTTTCAGCGAAATGACCATGTCATAGATTCGTCTATCTAAATTACTAATATTCCTCTATTTTGACTAACTTTTTGGAAGATGTGTACAACAATGACTAACCAATTGGGAGGGAGGAGGGGTGTGCAGCGGCTAACCATTTTTTTTGAGGGGGTGTTGGCGGCTAAGTAATTTTGGGGCAGCAACGACTAACCAAATGGGGGTGGGGTGGGGTGGGGGACAATGGTTAAATAGTGGTAATTCATGTATAAAGCAAAAACATAAAAAAAAAAAAAAATAGTCGTAGTAGTATTCTCACCGCGGTTAACCGACTGCCAACAGCGGCTTATGTCCAACAATGACTAATAGTTATTTTTATTCCAAATATAAAGTTTGATATTTTTTTGGCAATAAATGACTATTTTAAATTTAATTTTACGTTTAATAATTTTACCTATGAATTAAATTAACATTATTTTTATTTTAAAATAGATAAACACTGACGCACTTATGTCAAAGAACCCAAAACATACGTGAAACAAGTTACTTTTATTTCAACACAAGGAATTTTCCACAATATGCATATACGTACCTAAGTCTACTTAATTAAAAATCAAATAAATCTTGAAAAAATGCAGGTAGGAAATGCCATGACAGATAATTATTACGACGGAATCGGAACTGTAACATACTGGTGGAGCCATGCCATGATCTCATACAAATCAATCCTTAAAAACTGCAATTTTAGATCATAAAAAACTGCAGAGAAATATGATGAAGCAGTGAACTATGCAATGAACCATGAATTCGGCAACATCGTTCAGTACAGCATCTACACGCTGGCAATACGTCGAGGAAGAAGAAGAATCTCGAGGTTTCTAGAAGCTTCAAGAACACTCTAATAGGGCTAAGATTCTCTGTTTATGATCCATATAAATGGACTGCTTGCAGGTCTAATTTTTATTACCAATTTTTATATTTATAATAAATATTTTTTGGATCATTTTGATAATTGTTAAATGGATCTATGTACGTTTATAAGGAATTGGAAGGATTCTGGTAATTCAGTGCTACCTATTTACAAGAAGTTGATTGCTGCTGGAATTAGAATATGGGTTTTCAGATACGTATATTTATATTTAGTGACTGAGCTAGAAATATTGTCGCAAATTTACTCATTTAATTTTGTAATGTGGGTGATAATATATGGTGCCAGTGACTGCTATTAGGTTTTCTTTGATTCATTTGAATTTGAAGATCAAGAAACCATAGTATCCTTGGTACTCTAGTGGCCAGGTAGGACATTTTAATAGATTTAATGCTTATTGTCTTATAGTAATATATATAATGATAGAGTGAAAATCAAATAAGAATCATTTTCAATGTGAGAATTAAGAACTAAAAAATTCACTATGAACAAAATGAATTCGTTATGAAAGTTAATGTATAGCTGAGAAAGTTAATGAATCCCAAAATTCAGAATTTTCACTCATGTTTGAATCCAATGAGTGACAAAAATTCTATTTTTTTGGATGTAGTAACTCTCCTAACCAATTTATCAATTTTCACAATGAATTCATCAGTTTAATTTTAGTTCTCAGATTCTCAAGATAACCCCCCCTATAATAATATTTGTTAATATATGTCAGTGTGTGACAGAATTTGAAAATTATAGGTTGGGGGATTGAGTGAAGTGTATGATGGATTATAATTTGCAACAGTGAGAGGAGCTGGGCATGAAGTCCAATTATTTCAGCTAAGAAGAGGTTTCATCGATTTCCAAACATTGTCGGGGAGAGAATTATCTAAATCTTAAGGGTTCGCTTCACATAAATAGATACTAATGTGTCGGTTCGAATTATTTACTTTATTCATAAGTGTCGGAACGACGACGTATGATGTGTATTGACTAGAGTAAGAAACAAAAAAAATACTCAAAAATAGAGTCTCACTTCTTAATAAATGTTGGTTGATGAGAAATTAATCGAATTTATATTGTTGTTAGTATATGTAGGTATACATTGTATGTAAGCTAATTAATTGTTGGTCTTGGTTGCTTCAATTATACATACTTGTTGAATGTAATTTATTCATATTGATTTGTTTTTCAATGTAATAGATTTATATTTAGCTTGTAAGAAATCATGACAATCATATATACCAAATTCGATGTGCTGATATAATTTGTGGTGTAAATAATAATCAATTATTCAATTTGATAAGTAAGATTTTAAAAAAATTGTATGTGAATGAGATGCAGAATCTCGTTGGCATATGTATACACAGAAAAATTAATACGAAAATTGGTCCTGATGTAAAATCAAGCTACATTTCCTATCCAAAGTTGAAGAACACAACCAGCTCGTGCTCCATCAATATTTATTTAAAACTATATATACATTACATTTCCTATCCATTAATCTAACTGTCACCACTAAATTCGGCGGAAGTAAACCGCGGGTTCAGTACCGAACTCAAGTGTCAAGGTTGAAGATGACAAGATCGTCACATGGCAAAGTTGACCGGTTGCGCAAGTTTTAACCAAGTTGGCCACCTAAGTTTAGACAATAGAGTAACTAACTAATTAACTATATATATATATATGGGCGTATGCGTATACCCATATCTCATAAGAGATATGCATATATACCGATGGGATAAAACATGCAAAATCGGTAGGTTTATATTGTATGGACAAATATACCCTCATGGTGACTTTGTTTCGATTAAAAAATAACGACGGATTAAAAATGGAAATCTCCTATTGGGAGCTCGGTGGGATTCGATGAAAAACGAAATCCGACCGAATCCGACCGATGCGACCGGAAAGAACGGAATCCGATCGGTGACGAATCGGAATCGATCGGATTCGATCGGTTTTAATTTTATTGCTTTGAATTTTCTCTCAAATTATTGTAGCATTCAATTTATTCACGTGAAGCGATATAATAGGTGCGAATTTAGTACAATAATAGGTCGATTTTCTTGTTGTTACGATGAAATTTGTACAATAATGAGTCTGAATTCATTGTAGCTACGGTAATTTCACGTGAATGATACACGACATCCATTATTTGTTGTTGTTTACCTTCATAAAATTTGGCAATTCATTCATTCATTCATTCATTCACATCTCATATCTTCATTTTCCAAAATTTTCTATTGAAGTTGAGCGGCGTATTTGAAGGAAAACCACGGAGAATTCAATCATTTTCCAATATCAAAGGTAATTGCCAAGAACCCCAAAGATATACTATATTTACATGTACGTATATTTTGATTGGGAATTTTGTTTTAATATTTTATTTATTCTTTCTTTATGTAGATGGACAATTGGAAATTCATTCTTGTGAATTATGGTGGAGAGTTTGATAGTGATTGTGCGTATATTGGCGGGTATCGACAAATTGCCCAAATTCGGATCGTTTTCTTTGCGACCTCATATACTATATCAATCACGTATTGCGAGGCGATGAATTGAGCACGGATTATCAATTATTTTATTTATCCACATCTCGATATGGTCGGATAATAAAATCATTGTTAACCGATGATGAACTGTTGCTCGATTGTGCGTATACGAAGAATATCCGCAGCGTTTATGTAGTTCACAACACTACAAATATTGCGAGTGGATCAAACCGGAGAGCCCAATCATTTGCAAGAAGAATATTCACAAAATGTTCCAAGTATGATTTACGGTGATTGGTTTTACGAATCCCAAAGGCACGCTACGGAGACAACAAGGCCAACAACTCCTATTCGAATGATGATGTTGATGGAGAAGGCGAAGAAGAAGAATATGTACACGAGGCAGAAGATCTCGAAGAGACCGACTCGAGATGCCTCAACGACCATCCCGAACAATCAATTTTAAATAATCGTTTATTGATTTTGCGGGATGGATTCGAAGAAGGAGGACTTCCCAAACTATTATCTTTGATTAATCCAGCACCTATCCGAAGATGTCAACCCACGATCTTTGAAGAACTAACTAAGCGGTTAGTTCGGTCATTCCGCTCAACGCTGCAGACCTCACTTGTTGCTAGTGAAATGGACCGACAAGGGATGAAGAATTGAGTAGTAATTCATATTACTATAGCAAAGATGACCTCTATCTTCTTTGTTGGTGTGTGGCATATGGGCGGGGCGGAATCGTTGTTGGTCGTTCGGATACAACACGGTGACATTTAAATGCAAGCACTACGAGAGGTGTAATTTTGAGTTACTGAGCTGCCCAGCGAGGTAATATTTGGAAAGTTTATAAGTTTATATCGAACACAAATGTCACCGTGATTTGGGTTGTGTTGGACCATTGAAGGTTCATTCAAAGATAGTTGCGTATTATGCTCGAAAAATCGCTGTGGTGAAATCATGAAGCTAAATCAATTATGGTGAGTTGAAACATGATTTTGGTATCCGCGTCGGTTATGATGTGGCGTTATGACTTGACATACAGCGATTGAGTTGATATACGGTCGGCATGATCGGTCATTCAAATCTGCCGGGTTATCTGCGGATGTTGACACGAGCGAATCCGGTACATTTACGATTATGAGGTCGATGGTGATGGTCGATTCGGCATCATTCGTTGCTCTCGCTGCATCTATTGCCCTTCTATTTTGTTTGAGACCGGTGATCGTCGTAGATGGTACTCACCTCGAGGAAAGAATAAGGAATTTTATTTGTTGCGATAACGAAGGATGCCAATGAGCAAGTGTTCCGTTGGCGTATGGTGTTGGGCGATTGAGAATGATGAATCTTGGTCGTGGTTTATCTCACGCATCAGCGGGTATTTGGAAATCTTGGAAAACTCTTAATTGTCTCGGACGCTGCGTGTCCATAGCTAACGCCATCGAGAGTATTTCCACAAGCTCATCACGCCTTATGCTTCTACCACTTCTTGAACAAGATCAAACAGTTTCGTGAGTAGTGCTGTGGTGGAAATGTTCCAGAAGCTGCTTATGCATCGAGCCAGACAATACCAGCGTGCTATATGCGCTATCGAAGCATAAATGATAAAGCATACCACAAGCGCTCGTGTAGGACCGGAAAAATGGGCCGTTCAAAGTCCCGTGAGCCGTTTTAGCTTCTTAACATCGAATCGTGAGTCATTTAACTCTCGATTATTATGGGCGGCGTCTTCCAATATGCTCAATGTTGGAGGCAATCGGACTTGTAATTGAGAAGTGGTTCAACGATAGACGGCGGCGACGTGGGTGGGACAACTATCTCAATCGAGGAAGCGATGAAAAGCTTACGATGGCGGTGTCCAAAAGTCGTCGTTACTCTACGACGAGGTCTACAAATGCAAAATATAGGGTGCGATCGGCGTTAGGAACTTCACGGTCGATCTTCAACTAAAATCGTGTGATTGTCGAGAATTTAACCAAGGCGGGATGCCGTGTTCACACGCAATTCTGCCATTAAGTAAGTTTTAATACTAATACTACCGTCGTTTTATTTTTCATGTAACTCATACTAATACTTTTCATTGACGGTGAGGCGGAGAATCCATCCACAATTACGTCGAATCATACTACCGACCAACACTTTAATTGAGACATACGGTGGTGCGATGAATCATGTCCTCAATACAATGAGTGGTGGTTCCAAATGAGGTAGCTCAGCGAATGTATTGCCTCCTGTTGTGACAAGGCAGTGGGCGACCTAGAACAAGTCGGATTCCATCCGGTGGTGAAAGGTCTACAAGAAGAGTGCCTACAAGCGATATGGGAGAATCGTCTAACAGATGAGCGCCGAGCACCAAAGAAATGCGATCATTGTAGGGAACCAGGACATACACGAAGGAAATGTCCAAATCGAATAAATGAAGGCATAAGCGATTAATTAAAGTTGTATTTTTTTTAATATTTTGAAATATTGTATTCGGCACCTTTTATTGTTATTCTTCTTTATATCTTGTGCTATAATAATAATAATAATAATAATAATAATAATAATAATAATAATAATAATAATAATAATAATAAAACTTCTTCACACTTTCAATTAGTGCATACGGATCTTTGGGGTCCAAGTTCTACCACGTCTATTGAATGCAGTGAGTCGATTTGAAATGTATAGGAGTTTAAATAAATAAAAATAGAAGCAACTATAGGAGTTTAAAATCTTAAATAGTTATTAATTTACAAATATTAATAAAACTGAAATTTAAGATATTACACATTTAAATTTACATATCTAAGTGTCTTCACACAACTCAAAAATAAAGCGACTATAATTTTCCTATATCTTTGGATGGTGAGTATTCCCAAGTAATACTCGGCGATCCGGATATCACACGTTCAACGTACATGCATGCATATGGACCTGGCGGCCGCCGTCTTTTGGGAGAACGGTTAGCGGTGGCGGGATAGATAATTCAGTGGCACGGTTTTTCGATATGCCGTATCGTTGAAACTCAATAATCGACCGTCCAAGATGAATCCAAATAAATGCAATATCGAGCCATCTGTGGGCGCGTTTTCTCTTCGCATGATCTTCTAATCTCCAATATATCGAATCATATAGATCAAGCGTCGGTCAAGCATTCGATAACAACGACGTAGTGTCCATCGATAAGGATAGGTATAATCACCTATATAACACAATTATTACAAAATATATGAATTATTAAAACAAATATATTAAAATTTAAATATAACATGATATTGAATTACAAAAATCACTGTTGCATGTTGGACCAATCGGTCATAGTGGATACTCCGTCGTGCCCTTGATCGGGAAATAATACTCTCGGGCACCTTCCAACCGCTTGAACAAGATTCCCAACCAACTTGAAGGATTCGCTATTGAGACATTCAAATGATTTAATCGGACATTGAATTGAGCAAAGCAATAAATAAATAAATGTAAATTATTGGGAAATCAATACTTACATAGAAGTCGGTGTCCAATACAATCGTGTTTGCATTGTTCATGGTGGACAATACAGTATCGCCCTTGATCAGCCTCGCTCTACAGCTCGTCATGAACAGATCAATCGTCTCACAATAAGAACAATTGAATGTATAAGTATTAATCAATCAATTCAACTAAAATAAATTACGAATACTTAGAAATTCAAAATACTTACGTCGAAGATAATAAGCTGGTCGGCTTAAGAATATCCATGAAAATGACCGACTAATAACTCCACCACTCTCGGAAAGCATCACCGTGCGTGCGGGCGGGCTTTAAGGAAGTCTTTGAAGTTACGTACTAACGTCGGATCAAGTCCACGCGGTGTGCCGATAACAACATATGGAGATGCTAGGGCCATCGATGGGAATCGTTGTCGGTCACTCTTCACGGAGTACGAACCTTTGGTGTCACCACGGTGCTCGTCATCTTCGGTCGTCCCGATGTGATCCACGAGCGGGCATCCCTAAAGTCATCCACCGTGTCCATAATCGGACATTCCTATAGTAGTGGATGCTGCGGGACTTGGAGGTCATCCCAATCGACACAATCTGCGTGAAAATATCATTTGACTTAGAAATATTTAAATAAACACAAAATATTTAAATTATTTAATTAAATTACACTTACTTGTCCACAACCACTAAAAATATCAAACATATCGGTGAATGAAGTGAAGGTGGGCTGGCGATAAGAAGCGAGAGGTGGCTCACGATAGTAAGCAGGAGGTGGGCTGGCGATAGGAGGCGGAGGTGGCTCACGATAGTAGCGAGGTGGTGGCGATAGGAGGCGGCAGGTGGCTCACGATAGGAAGCACGGTGGCTCACGATAGGAAGCACGAGGTGGCTCACGATAGGATGGCATGGCCTCGATCCTACCAAACTCGTGCGACGAATGTCGGTGGCGCGTGCATGTACGCCATCGGTGATTCCGTGCCTCGTCAATCGATTGCCGTGCCACGGGATGAGTATGATGATCGGATGGAGAATGGGTCGGTGTGCGTCGTGAAGGGCGATGACGGTGGCACCAATCAACTCCTTAAACCAACCCTTCAACTTCGTCGTCATCCGTACCTCGACCTCGTCGAGTCTTCTTCGATAGCTCGGTCACCCTCACGAGCATGCCTCGATAGGTCCTCTAGGGCCGCGATCACTAGGTCGTGGGTGATCGTTGCTCGAGGAAGAAGTCGGAGGATGGCCCGTTTACGTGGCTCGCGGACGAGATGTGGGCGGTGCTCTCCGATCGAGCCCTCGATACCATGTGCGCCGTGCTCTGCTCCTCAATAATATGCCGTCGCGCCCACGTCTCGGATGCGAACGAGAAGTACCCTCGAGGCGAGAATTCCCCACATCGTCATCACTAATCACTCGTGCTCGTGGGAAGCTGTTCCCCATCCCTCAGCGGATTTTGTGGCTCTATATAGGGCACACCAAACGCCTCGTCGTGTCGGAGTGATACCCGTACCATGTGTCCATTTCTTCTTCCGTAGCGATGTCATCCGAATATCTTGATAATCCTATATACAATTCAAATAAACAAGACTTAATCAAAATTATAATAAAAATTATAACACAAATTTTAGGATATGTAAAAGTAGTACACGAGATTCAAACAAAATCGATAAATCATCGATGAGGACTTGCTCTTGAACCTCCATCTCAAGTATCTAGGGTAGGCAAACCGGTCTACATATTTCCCATGACCCACCTGGACGGTATGATCTCGGCGACCAAACAACCAATGCCCAAGCTGGTCCATAAAATGGTATTTTCTTGGTTGAATTTGAAATAAGTAGTAGCGCATACACCGATACGAATATACACCCACGAAATCTAGAGAATAAATCGAATCATCGACCAATGCCGGACCCACGACTCCACGGTACTGGGATCTCTGAGATAATAGCATCCGTATAACATAATAATATATGCGACGCGGAGGTATAAACTACCATCCGCATCATCTATATGCACGCTCCTATCGAAAACGCTCTACTAAGTCCGCAATAGATATATGGTCGAGCAAAGACTCTAAACACTCTAACACGTTGCAACGGTGCTCTCTACTAAGATTGAAGGCGAGCTTCCAAAACTTAAACCGGTGACTAGTGCGTAGTCATGAACGATAAAACAAATGTTCCGTCGTTCATATGAAACCATACTAGACCATCATTCGTCATAATCGGCGGAAATCACGTGGTCAAAGCCGTGATATTTTTGCACCGGGCTTCGATCAGTAAATGACCAAGCATCCACTAGCAAACTATCCGGTAACTCTTCACCACCAATCTCCATAATCTAGTCTTAATGATATCTAAATAATTGATCCTATAGTATGTGCTAATTTGGACCACAACATTAATCATCTCGGTCTCACATAATCAACATCACCCTAACAATAAAAACAATAAAGTGTATAAATATCATAAAATAAAACATATAATAAAGCATAATAACACGTTTAGCATAATTAAGCATAATAAATCATAATATACATTTTAACATATTAAATAAATAATAGCATATTAAGCGCATGTGTGCTAATTAAGTAGCGGGATTAACTAATAAATAAGCACGTTTAATTAATACATTATGATATTATCAATAAATAAGCACGTTTAACTAATAAATTATGATAAGCGAGTTAAGTCGGTGTGTGGGTCTTATTTACTTTTTCATTTGTAGATAAGCACGTTTAAAATTAATAAATTATGATAAGCAGATTTAACTAACTAATAAACCATAATAAACTATGATAAACTATGATAAGCAAGGTTAATTATGATAAGCAGATTTAATTAATAAACTAAGATAAGCAGGTTTAATTATGATAAGCAGATTTAACTAATAAACTATGATAATAAGCACGCGTTTAACTAATAAATTCAAAATAATAGCATAAGCACGTTTAACTAACTAAATAATAACTAAATTAACTAATCAAAATAAGAAATCCGATCGGTCCGTTTGACGGTCGGATTAGTCAACGGACCGATCGGTTCCGTCGGGAAAGCGAAGAGCGGCGTGCACGAGAAGCCGTGGTGTGAGAATTCGGCGAGAGGCGAAGAAGCGGCGGCGAAAGTGATTCTACGGGAGGAGAGTGAAGGGAGTCTCGAATCCGGGAGGGTGAAATGAGAGAGCGGACTCGTCGGTATATATTGAGGAAGAAGCCGATCGGATAGAGAAGAATCCGATCGGTTAGAGTAGAATCGATCGAATCCGATCGTCCGATCGGATTCCACTCGATCCGATCGGTTCCACTCGATCAAGATTCCACAGGATTTGCGCGACCTTTTCGACGTCTTGGCGATGCGCGCTTTATGTCAACTCGTTTGTTTTCAAAGTTGAATCCGATCGGATCCGATCGGTGAGAAAAATCGATCGAATCCGATCGTCGATCGGATTCTACTTTTCCTAACATTGACGATACCTTTTTCGACTTTTAGTCACCTCCTTCATCGACGATGTTTTTCAAGGCTATTTGGGGTATATCTTCCGATGTTGCATGTTTTATAACGATTGGGTATTTATTCATATCTTTTATGCCATTTGTGTAGTTTTCCTATTGACACTATATATATATATATATATATATATATATAGAGGGTTAACGTAAAACCATTTTATTGTGCGAATGTGAGACCGAATATGCTATGAAAGTTGATGAATACATTCGAAAGTTAATGAATAAAAAAAAATAAAATTCGCCTCCCATGGGATTCGAACCCTAGTGAAAATTCAATTTTTGGATTCATTAACTTTTTAGATTCATTAACTTTCATAACATATTCATTTTGTTTTCGTGGTTCTTAGTTCTCACGTTAAAATTGGTTCTTATTTGAACCTCACTCTATATATATATATATATATATATATATATATATATATATATGGGATGAATTATGTAAGAAATAAGAATGCAATATTGAACGTATGAATTTTTGCATAAATTCAACACATAAAGTGTATGTAGAATATAAAGTTGTTGTATTTTACGTGATCCATCCCCTATATGTATATATATGGCCTATTAATTCAAATTTTCTAATATGTTTTAGATCATAAATAAAACCGGGTCAATTTCCTATCAAAATAAGGTGTAAGTGTGTGAGAATACGTATTGAAGGTATTCTATTGGAATCTGAGTATTGATGATGATCCGGATGAACACACATCATTGATCTGCAAAACAGGATCTGCAAAAAAGAATTCATAAAGTTTAGAATACCCAACATGGTTCAGTGCAATGTGTAGCATTTTGCATGGGTGATATTTATACTTGACACCTCAAATGAAAGTAATATGCTATGGCGAGGTCGCTATTCCACCAAGAGTCACACATAACACACCTCCCGTCATGTAGATCTACATATTTGACTCCAGTTATAATAGTTCTAATATAAGGACGTTAGTTACTATTCTTCATTTCATACCTTATTATCCACTCAGCGACAATTTTTTTTGAGAATTCTCTTTATTCCATATCTCCACTCGTAGTTGGACTTGTCTCAATCATCTTGTACATTGAGCTTTTATGCCCAATGAAATATGATATGGATTAGTCCTCATCAATAGATAACTATATCTTATATATATACACTTTATCCACAGTGAAAACAAAAATATATGGGAGCTAGGATGTACGGCCGGCCGGTACATGTATTATATGATGCCATGAGTGGATTCTCTTTATAACTTTAGTTTGTCGAAATTTATTTTTGCTTATATTGAGTGTAGAATAGGCAGTAGTAGGCAAGAAGGTGTTGACAATGAAGAAGAGATTGAGTGGTAGCAGGATTATATTAATGAACAATGATTTGAAAGCAGAAGATAATTAAAGGAATCGTCTTCTTAGTCCTTGTTTCCCAATGTCCATATCACTTTGCCTAAACCAATAAATTATAATGTGGCCTCACTACCACAACACCAAAAAAAGGCAAAAAATAGAGTAGTGCTCACACAAAATTCTTACATAAAAACCTCAAACTCCAAGAATGCAACACCTTTAATTCTTTTCTTGTTTCTTTCTTCTCTCCCTATATCCATACCAGTTTCCACTTTCAACACTCCTTCATTTCTATCACTCAATTAATGCTACTCTCGGCGATATTTTTGTATCTTTTCAGTTCTTTTCGTCTGGAAAACCGCACATATATTTGTATGTAATAAATTGCATGCGATTTTGTCGTTGAAAAATAAAATATGGGGTGGTCTCCTCGTGTACGCTACCGCACGGTGAGACCACCTCTAATTACTTAATTAATCAATTATAATTAATTACTTAATTAATTAGTTAAATTAAATTAATTCTAATTAAAGTTAATTAGTTTAATAAATTTTAATTGTAAATTAATAAATAATAATTTTAGATTAATATATCTAAATTTTGAATTAATAAACCCTAATTGTGAATTAATAAACTCTAATTTTGAATAATAAACCCTAATTTTGAATTGATAAACCCTAATTGAAATTAATAAACCATTATTTTGAATAATAAATCTTAATTGTAAATAATAAACCCTACTTTTGAATAATAAACCCTACTTTTGAATTAATAAACCATAATTATGAATTAATAAACAATAATTATTAATTAATAAATTTTAATTAAAAATTAATAAATTTAATTATAAATTAATAAAATCTAATTATCATTACTCATAATGATTAATGTATATAATTAATTTAACAAAAAACAAGGGTAGCTCACGGGAAGGCGGAACTCACCTAAGTTTTTGTCTAAAAATATATGGTCAAAAAAAGAAGAGAAAATATCGATAATTTCGAAAGCCGGAGCGATGGAAGTTTTGAGGACAGGAGATGGGCGAATCATAGTTTTTTTTTTTTTTGATAATTTAATACGAAATTTTAAAGGCACAATCACGGTGGACTCGAACCCGAGACCTTTGACCTTGGGCATTAACCACTCTACCACTAGGCCCACACACACACACACTAAGGCCGAATCATAGTTGTGGATGGAGGTGGTGATGATGATGATGGTTGTAGCTACATGCATCATGGCATCGAAATACCAGAATGCCCCCATGCCTGAAAAGACCACTATACCCTCAACCACGAAAAGGAATGAGGCGCACGAAGCAAAAATTTAAATAGAAGAAAATGCGATGGTCATGGCTGCTGTCACAAGGTTTTCTTCGAACTAAAATTTCTCGCCTTGTGCGGCGTCGTTCACTCACAATCCGACCAGCCAACTCTCACTCACAAACTCTCGTGTATTCCTCACAACACTCGTGTTTGTTCAATTCGCACCTAACACACTTCACAAGCACACATCAAGTAAATAGCTTGCACAAGTAGTTTACGGGTAACTCACCCCAACCTTCGTACTACTCACAATTCTTACAAAGGAACTCAATAAACATAAGCCGTGCGAATCTCTCTAACAATTTGCGAGTCGCTTATATCAAATGTGATGGACAATGCCCATCACTAAGACAACCGTCGATACAGTCGGTGGCGTGCGTCCACGACTCGCCCACTACTCGGCGGTTATCGCACATAACCGCCACTAACGGCGTGCGCTGGCGCCGCAATCGCCGCCCACGCCGCGCGCTTGATTTTCTCGGCGCAATCCCTTCGCCGCGTGTTGAGTCCCGCCCATCGCACTTGCTCATTTGCCTTCCAGCGCGTTGCTTGAGGCTCGCACGCCCCGAGCTCGCCCGACATGCTCGCTCGGCAGCACTCGTTGGCGCCCGATAGTTCTCGGCAACACTCGGCCACCTGCTTCCCTCGGCGCTCCTCGGCAGGACGTGTCTGCCCGGCACGCCCGATGCCCTCGGCACTCGATACGCCCGGCGCATCCCACACGCCCATCCGAAATCCTACACATCCGCATCCAGCCGAGTCGCCTAGGACGGGACGACTCGACGCCTTTTGCCCATGTCGTGCCAATGTCTCGGCACGGCATGGGGCTTCCTTTCACGGGGCTAACAAACCACCCCCACCAGAGCCCGACGACGCCCTCGTCGTCTGTGGGTCGATCTCTTCCTTAGCCCGCCAAAATGCCGCAATCTCTTCTTCAAATTGCCACAAGTTTACTGCCTTCTCCCAACTAGCATCCGCTTCCGATTCGCCTACCCATTGAACAAGATAATCTTCCCTTCGATTCTTTTTGCTTTGCCCAGCCGTACGGTGATCGAGAATTCGCCGGACTGCCTTGGTGTACTGTTGCCTGATCACGGGAGGCGCCCGTTGTGCTTGCACTCTTGAAGAATCCACTTCGTTACCCACGAACTTCTTCAAGAACGATACATGAAAAGTGGGATGTATCTTCAACCTATCCGGTAGCGCCAGCCTATACGCCACCTTGCCCACCTTTTTGACCACTTCAAATGGTCCATCATATTTCGGAATGAGACCCCGATGCACCGTCTTGGAAGAGATTTTCTTCCATATTTGGGGAGTAAGTTTCAACAACACTTTCTCGCCAATCTCGTACTCAACATCTCGCCGACCCTTGTCCGCATACTTCTTCATACGACGTTGAGCCTTGTCGAGGCTATCTCGCGCCTCGTCCAGCATCTCTTGCCTTTCTCGAGCAACCCGGTAAGCTGCGGGACATTTTCCCCCACTTCGTTGCTTCGCAACCTCATGTGGCACCAATGGTTGTTGTCCATGTATTATTTCAAACGGACTCTTTCCCGTTGCCGAAGACCGATGAAGATTATAACTGAACTGAGCTAACTCCAACAAGACCACCCAATCTCGTTGACTGGCACACACATAGTGCCTCAAATACTCTTCGAGCAATTGATTCATCCGCTCAGTTTGCCCATCCGTTTGGGGATGGTTCGCCGTCGAGAACTTGAGCTCCGTTCCCATAGTATTGAACAACGACGTCCAAAATCTTCCGTAAACCCGGTATCCGATCACTAATGATATCTTGGGATTCCAAAGTACTTCAACGTGTCTAAAGAACAAGTCCGCCACCTCCACCGGACACGCATTTGGGCATGCGATAAAAATACCATATTTTGAAAACCTATCAACCACGACAAACACGGAAGCTTTCCCATCCACTTTGGGAAATCCAGAAATGAAGTCCATCGACACGGACTGAAACGGACGTTCTGGAATAGGCAATGGTTGTAGTAACCCGGCCTCCTTCTTTCTTTCTAGCTTGTCAAGTTGACATACGAGGCATGATTTCACGTATGCCTCCACATCCTCTTCCATCTTTGGCCAATAATAACTCCTGGACAATAGCGCATGCATCCGCTCAATCCCGGGATGCCCCGCCCACAACGGGTCATGTGTCTCGCGCAACAACTCGCGCCTCAGCGCGCCCGCCGGCACATAAGCTCTATTTCCTCGCGTAAATAAGACGCCATCGTCTAGCCAATATTTCCTTAGTTCCCCGGCTTCAACCTGCACCACAAGTTTCTTGTAGACGGGGTCCGCTTGGCAAGACTCGCGAATCTTGCTCATAAAATCTGACTCAACGAGAGTCAGTGCAGCCACATACTCTTCCACGTCCTTTCGGGACAGTGCATCCGCAACTTCATTGTGCTTCCCCGGGCGATGCACCCACTCAAAGTCGAACTCCCCCAAGTACTCTTGCCAACGCGCTTGTTTTGGGGACAGCTTCTTTTGAGATTTAAAATAAGTATTGGCTACGTTGTCCGTTACCACAACGAACCTTGTGCCTAACAAATAGTGTCGCCACACTTCGAGGCAATGGATGACCGCCGTCATCTCCTTCTCATGGGTACTATATCGTTGCTCCGCGTCCTTCAATTTTCGACTTTCATAGGCTATCGGGTGCTTGCTTTGCACCAACACGCCCGATGGCTCGACCCGAGCATCAACTTGAACTTGAAGGGTCGATCGAACAACGGCGGTGCAACACGGCTCCGTTGACAATAATTCTTTCAACCGATCAAACGCAATTGTACACCTCCCGGACCGGACCCAAACCATATCCTTCTTCAATAGATCGGTCAAAGGATTAGCTATCTTGAATATCCCTTGATAAATCTACGATAATAGTTGGCGAGCTTCAGAAGCGACCGCAAATCAAACTTTCCCGGCGCGACAGCCAATCAACAACGGCCCGCACTTTCTTGTGATCCATCATGATCTTCCTCGCCGATTATATGACCAAGAAAAGTGATCTTCTCCTACGAATTCACACTTTTCCTTCTTAGCATATAGCTCAGATTCACGCAACTTCGAAATACTAAACGCATATGCTCCAAATGATCCTTCAACGACTCAATAAATGACAATGTCATCCAAATACACCACAACAAACTTATCCAAATACTCATACAAGACATCGTTCATCAAATTGCAAAATGTAGTCGAGGTTCGTTAGTCAAAAGGCATTACTAGAAACTCGAATGAACCATATCTAGTAACACACGTTGTCTTCGCCTCATCCCCCGGGGCGATTCTAACTTGCCAATATCCGGACCTCAAATCTATCTTGGTGTATAAACATGCTCGAGACAGCTTATCAAACAAATCGAGAGCATTCGGAATAGGGTACTTGTTTTTGATAGTTACCTTATTCAAAGCTCTATAGTCGATGCAAAAACGTAGAGATCCGTCTTGCTTCTTTTGGAACAGCACTGGCGAACCATAGGGTGCCTTCGAGGGCTGCACCAAGCCCGCGCTAAGCAACTCGTTCAATTGCTTCCGCAATTCAGCCAGCTCGGCGGGTGGCATGCGATACGGCGCTTGGGCAGGCGGTCTCGCACCGGGTTCAAGCTCGATCCGGTGATCCGTTGCCCTTCTCGGAGGCAATTCTCTCGGCAACTCGGACGGAAAAACGTCTTCAAACTCATGCATCACTTCGATAACGCTATCTGGCACTTCTTGGGTTACCCCCGGCTTTACCTCAATTAACGCCGCAAGGTACGTTGGCATCTTTTGTTTCAAGCCCTTTTCCAATTGGATGGCCGAAATCATACCATTGGATTTTCTGTCGCCCAAAATGGCACCCATCACAAAAGATGGACAATTCTCATCGAGTATCATCAATCCACCTAAGTGAGGTACAACTGCAGCTTTGGTCTTCAATAGAAAATCCATCCCCAAAATTACTTCGAAATCATCGAGGGGAACGGCCATCATCGCGGACATTCCCTTCCACGTGCCCATTTCGATGTGACGTTTGTCACTCCTCGGATGGGTTTGCCTCGAATTTACTGACTTTAATTCGACTGCGTGTGTGATAACTCCAAACCCAATTTCTTCACGGTCCGATCGAAATGAAATTATCGTGGCTCCACTATCCACCATTGCAGCAACTTCTTTTCCGTTTATCATTGCTCGGACATACATCGACCATTCGCGCTATTCCTTCACCTCGAATGGCCGTCAACAATTGTAAAGGATTCATCCGAGGACTATTCGCTTCCTTCTCCGCCTCGCTATCGATCACAAGGGCATTGAGTTTTCCCTTCTTCGGACAATCTCGCATACGGTGGTCACCGTTGCAAATGAAACAGCCGCGTTTCTTCTCGCCTCCAGGCTGATTCGTCTCTTTCGACGACCCACCGGTATCACCGAACTTTTTCTTCCCCTTCCATGCGGTATTGGTCCTTTTCTCTTTCTCTTTGCCTTTGCTCGAGTCCTTCTTCTTTTGTCCTGACTCAGTTAACCCGATAGCTTTATAATCGATTAAATTATCGGCGATGATAGCGAGTGCAAGTCTTTCACGCTTGCCGTAGCTCGGTTTGCGCCCACACTTGCAATCCAGGAGGAAGTTGAACATCTTATCTTCTTCCGACATGTCGCGAACATCCAACATCAACGAACTGAACTCCTTCACGTACTCTCGCACAGATCCACTATGCTTGAGTTTTCTCAACGCATTCCTCGCAAGGAATGACGTATTACGGCGGTGATCCTTCATTCCTTCGAGAATTTCCACGTCTGAATCGGTGGTCTATTAGCACTCTCATCATCCATTATCCTTGAGCGCCACCACAATTTGGCGTCTCCCGTCAAATACATACTCGTAATTGACACCATTTCAGCATCGGGGATATGGGCCGCCTTAAAATATGATTCCATATCCCATAGGAAATTCTCGAGTTCCTTGGAACTCCTAGCACCTTCGAACGGTTTAGGTTCTGGGACCTTCGCCTTTGGCATGGGGGCTCGTTCTTCCACTGTTCGAAACGCACGTTTCAATAAGTGAAAATCATCGAGGAGTGTCTCGACCTTCACGTCAACAGCCGTTGTTAACGCCGAGATTTCTTCTTCACATGAACTTACTCTACCTTCCACGAATGAAGGTAGCTCCTCTAAAGCTTTCTTCAATCCTTCGATCGATGTTTCAACATCCCACAATCGCGGGAACACGCCCACAATGGTAGACGTTTCCGGCGCAGCTCCCATCCATTTCTCCAACTGTTCGACTCTCCCCATGAGAGCATTGTGCTCTTGATTTGTCACCATCTTTCGCAGCAAATCAGCAATCCACCAAGTATAACCTGGCTCTGATACCAAATGTCACAAGGTTTTCTTCGAACTAAAATTTCTCGCCTTGTGCGGCGTCGTTCACTCACAATCCGACCAGCCAACTCTCACTCACAAACTCTCGTGTATTCCTCACAACACTCGTGTTTGTTCAATTCGCACCTAACACACTTCACAAGCACACATCAAGTAAATAGCTTGCACAAGTAGTTTACGGGTAACTCACCCCAACCTTCGTATTACTCACAATTCTTACAAAGGAACTCAATAAACATAAGCCGTGCGAATCTCTCTAACAATTTGCAGAATTCGCCTATATCAAATGTGATGGACAATGCCCCATCACTAGCACAACCGTCGCACAGGTCAGCGTGGCGCGCGTCCACGACTCGCCCCACTACTCGGCGGTTATCGCACATAACCGCCCACTAACGACGTGCGCACAACTGCTCGCAACTGCCGCCCACGTCGCACGCCTTGGATTTTCTCGGCGCGCCAATCCCTTCGCCGCGTGTTCGAGTCCCAGCCATCGCACTTGCTCGCTGCGCGCTTCGCGCGTTGCTTGAGGCTCGCACGCCCCGAGCTCGCCCGACATGCTCGCTCGGCAGCACTCGTTGGCGCCCGATAGTTCTCGGCAGCACTCGGCCACCTGCTTCCCTCGGCGCTCCTCGGCAGGACGTGTCTGCCCGGCACGCCCGATGCCCTCGGCACTCGATACGCCCGGCGCATCCCACACGCCCATCCGAAATCCTACACATCCGCATCCAGCCGAGTCGCCTAGGATGGGACGACTCGACGCCTTTTGCCCATGTCGTGCCAATGTCTCGGCACGGCATGGGGCTTCCTTTCATGGGGCTAACAGCTGCCCATTGCAGGCTGCGGATCTTGACTGGTTCAAGAAAAGATTTTGGATAGTAATTCGAAGCGGGAGGGGTATAAGTGTCTTTTCAGATACTGGGTCCATTGCGCAATTAAAAAAGGGCGCATCACCATCAAAGCGGCCATCAGAGGTCGAAGGTACTACCAATAACTGCAAAGCAAATCAGGCAACAGCTTCATCTCTCTCTCTCTCTCTACGCTTTTTCAGCACCCTCCCTCTCATCATCAATCCTCTCTCTCTAGAATTTAAAACTGATGAGACTTTATCTCTCCTCCCATCATGTTTCTTTCTACCATATCCTATTCCCCTCTATTCCGCAGAGATAGAGAGAGAGACACCAGCCTCCCACAATCGAAAAACAAAGCAACAGAGTCACGCCATCCCAACTCTCTCCATGGCCCAGCTGGACCATAATTTATGTTGAAAAACAAAAAAATTAGAAAGAAAGACAGGAGGTGGAGGTGGAGGTGGAGGTGGAGGTGGAGGTGTTTCTAGAGAGAGAAACTGAGAGAGGTAGATGACTTCAATTGTCCTCCAAATTAACCAAACCCACCTCACACACACAGCACCAAAAAAGCAGATTAAATCGGTTGCCACAAATGCCCTTCTGCAACACCCACAAAAAATCCCAATCTTCATCATCAACTTCACTATCTTTCCAAACAACTATGTTTTTATTTTTGCGCGAATTATGTGGGCTTTTTCGGCCTTTGCCTCGGAATTTCTTCACAGAGAAAACAGGAAAGCAAAGAAAGAACTTTCACCCCTCCTCACCCCACCCCTTCACCCCTCTATTTTCTCTCTCATTTGCTGTCCTATCTATCTCTACTGTCTTTTGTTTTCTTTCTTTCTTTCTCTAGATACAAACCCCCTTTCTTTATTGCCTGTTTACCAATCTTCCATATTCATCTCTATCACCGCATACCCATTTTTTCTTGTTCCACCTCTCTCTCTCTCTGGTCCAAATACCCTTCATACACAGACACGCGTAATTACAAATTAATTTCCAGATCTTCTTCAAGATCGCATCTTTTTTCTGGGATCGAATGTCTAGGAGGAATAAAGGGGATCAGACGACACCGTATGGAATTGGTGTGCATGAGGGCGCCAAGGCGAGGCTCAAGTTTCAGGCTCTTATGCAGGACTATGAGGAGCTGCAAAAGGTGCCTAATATTTTTTAGGGCTTTGTTTTCCTTTTGTTATTTAAGAGATCTGATTTTTTTTTAATTTTTTTTTTCTGGGCCTTCCTCTTATATGTATGATTTACTCAGGTTTTTAGTCTCTGGGTGTGTTTTATTTGTGCTTTTCGAGTTTGTCCTTTGATGGAATTGACCTGTTTAATTTGACTATTTTTTGTTATCTTACTCTTGGATATCTTGAATGAATTTTTATATGTTTCTCTCTTTGGTGATATGTTCGTAATTTTTCTTGTTTTTGACTTGTTTTAAGGTTCTTGGATGTCAATTGGTTTTGATGGTTTAGTAGTTCCTTTAATTCGTATTAGTATTTCTCTTTACTTCTTGATCTCTTGTTAATTAGATCTCTTCCTGAATGAAGGCTCTTTACCTTTAATGCAATTTGTGAGACTATTGAGTTATTTTCACATCGAATTAGGAGCTTCTTATGCTTATCTTCTTCATGTTGAGATTTCTCCTAGATTTATTCGTGAAATGGATTAAGCTAAATTTGCTGCTGCGTTTCTAGTTAAGAAAATTTCTGTTGCTTGAGTTGCTAATGATTATTAGGAGATTGATTTTGTATTTTTATGATGTTGCAGGAGGCTGATGTTATGAGAAGCAAATTAGAGGCGGCGAAAGAGAGGAAGCTGATGCTCACTGCTGAAGTTCGGTATGCAATTTGATTAGATGATGAATACCTTTAGTCTAACTGCCTCCAATATTTTCTTATGGTTTATGTTCATTGATTGTTATTTCTTTACACAATGATGGTTTCTTTGTTCTTTACTTGGAAATTAATGGCTTTGTCTGCAATATACGTTTCTTTCTTAGTTGGAGTTGTGATTTTGCTGCTTTTTATGTTGGATTGCTATTATCCTGAGCAATGAAATATCCATGATATTCAATCAGGTATAAAGCCGAATGCATAGGTTTATGTGTGCACTATATAATCAGGTGCAATTTGTGTGTTTATGATTTATACACGGATATCTGTTTCCGCACACGTTTATATTTAAACCAGTATAAGTGCTTAGTTCATCTTATCTTATTACTGATCATTATCACAATGTAATAATCAGGTTTCTACGGAAAAGACATAAATACCTTGTGAAGGCGAAGGATACAAATTCACGACAAGAACAAAACCTTGAACACGCGTCAAATTCACTAAAGCGTGCTAAAATCAAGAAGCAACAACTTGTGATTGGAAAAGAAGCGAGTCAGCATAGATTGCCTTTAGCCCCAGAACCAATCTCCAAGAAGAAACGAGTTGCTTTGCCTGAAACTTTTGCCTTTAGTGATCAGCCTCGCAAGAAGAAATCATACGGCAGGAAAGAAGCTAAGGGACACGGTCTATCCGTGATTTCACCTCCCGTTTCTGATTTGAACCACAAAGGAGTGATGCATATCAAGAGAGAAGTTGTGGCAGTTAACATGACCTCGACTTTTGACAGAAACCTGAAGGAGAGAATATTTTGTGCAAATGATGCAACATTAAGGAATTCAGCTGCTGCTACTTTTGATTTGAACCTCGAGACTAGTCCTAGTGAGAGAGAAGCTTCGTTACCAGCCCGAGCTCCAATATTCGACTTGAATGAAATCTCGGTAGGTGGTTATTTCCTCCGAAGTTTTGAATCTATGAAAACTTTCATATATTGCACCATTCTAATTGTTCACAATACTTGCAGACAGGGGAAGATGATTTCCAGGGCAGTGTCGAAGCAAACAAGTTCGAGGACACGAGGAAAAGTTTAATCAGAGGCGTAAATGAAGAGCAGCAAAATGATCTGAAACTGTCCATTTGTCGAAATGCTGGGGAAAGTTCGTCTCGTGCTGGGAAGCGAAAAATATCATGGCAGGACCCTGTTGCGTTGAGAGTTTGAAGGGCTCCGGTTGGCAAGACACGGATGGATCAACATGTATTTAGGCGATAGGAGCAGTTGCACTCGTGGTCACCTCGAATTGCCTTGAAGACAGCAGGATTATGCAGTATCTGCTCATTGTAGTTAGTTTTATGGGCTACTGCAGTTATACAGTATATTAGAAGAAACTAACTAGTAAAGAATCTACCCTGTTGCATAGGATTTTGTTGAAATAGACTCGGCTCTTTTCCCCTCTCATTTCTCAGCTGCTCTTTTATTGATGATCGATAACATATATAATAGTTAGGTTTTCCTTTATAAAATGTTAGATTCCGACAGACATTCATGTGCACCAAAATGGTGAACACTGTTTCTTTTCCCTGTATTTTGTAACCAGTAATGAGAAGATATAAGAAGACGGCTTGTATTGTCAGATCGATGAACGTATATGAGTATATATGTGCAAGAAAAGCAGAAAAAATTTGCCATCAAAATTAGTACATGTTTCACTAAGATCTCCGGAAAAGGTAATTACAGACACATTCCTGTGAAACATGTAGTTAGCATTCCACTAGAAAATACAGTAATAGACTTTATTAGAACTGGAAGCCAAGCAGCTGAACTCAAGAAAGCAGCAGCTTCTGATCTGCTACATCTACCATTATCAACTGGTTTTCCGCCACAGTTTTCTCCACAGCCACTCAACTCCTCGTTCTCTTTCTTTTCTTCTTGAAGTTGCCATCTGATTGAGGTTCACTGGCGATCGATCCAATCTAGCCCTCTTAGGTCTAGTTATATTTTCGATTGGTTTAGCCTACAAAACTCGCAAAACATACTGATCATAAATGGTGCATAAACAAGCATCTATATATCACAAGTACTGGATATGTATACAAACAAGCATATATTTTGTTTAAGGTTACAAAAATTTTAATAAAAGAAAGAATATTCGACCACTATAAGACTGGAACTTTTAATATCTGATTTCTGCAATAGATATGTATATTTCATCCATCATTCTGCTGTGTTCACAAACATTATTAAAAGCGTACAATGTTCTTTTCTTACTCTCCTTTTAGCAACTTCTACCATGACATTGCATGAAGCGAACATGCTTGCTTTGCCTCAAGTGAGATGCATAGAAAATTGTTAACATATGTTTTCCTGTGTCTCTCCACCAATGCTACCAGCAACCCCTCTAAAATTTAGCCTCATCCCACCCTCATCATGTACCCTTTCTTTGACCATTAGCTTATTTCATCACTGCCCCTTTCTTATTCTACCCTATACCACCTAGATCTTGAGTTGGAGATGGAAATGTGAACCTTCTTTTGGGGCATAAATCCTGTGGAAAAGTGGTTGTGGTCTGGTGAAGGCATTACTACAGTTGGCGTTGCAAATATCAGATGTGGCTGAATGTAACAACGTAAAGAAGAAAGCACGGAAGAAAGGAAAGAACATTGGGGGAAAGTGGAAACAAAAGGAGAGAAATACGAGAGAAGGGAAATAGGAAGAAGAAAAAAGGAAGTTGAATGACATAAAATAGAATGAAAAGATTACATAGAGATTTCAGAGCATTTCTATGGAAACTCGATAAGGACAAACTAGGTTCACAAACATAATACATATGGTTTCCATACTTTCAATATGAATACATATTATCTCATATTACAATAAATTAAACAAATAGAAAGAGCACAAGACCAATTTAGTTGGGGTTCTAGAACATTTTCAAAAATGTCATTTCATAGGTTTTAGAGCACCTTTTGCAAAGTATGGTTTGAAGCGAAACCAAGCAAGCTTAAAATAAGTATTCAAAGTCTATAAATGCACAAATATGAGACCCAAAATTTACGAAAAGAAATCCAAAATTTTATCAAATTTTCCTCATTCTTTCACGTTACATTTATTTTGCCAATGTTCTTTCTCTTTTCCTATCTTTCCTCACCTCTCAGTTTCCATAGTCTTTTCTTTCCTCTTCGCTTTTGTGACCCCATTTCCACTTTTTCTCCCTATCAAATTCACCCGATGTCCCCGTCTTCGGTGTTCCAACCAGCAACTAGATAATTCCTTCACCAGACCATATCACCCAATTTCAAGCTCCAACAAAATTGACACCACAACCTAGGATTTGGGTTGTGCTGAGGAATTATTAGGAAAGGAATCAAAAGACTCATGACATGTTTTGACATCAAACTTTAGATTTCAGCACTATATACAAGGCCTTTATTATTTTGCATTTTATATGATAATATTCCTTTATTATTTTGACAAGTTTCAAACAGTGTAGAGATTTCAGATCATAAAGTTTTCATTAAAGTACAAGGCTATTTATTCACAAAAATCAAGATTCCAAACAAAGAGAGTCCAAACAAACTCAATTAGAAACAGGAGAAAGGCATACTGACCGGTAAAACTATTTTCTTTTTTTTGTTGCTGCATTCAGAGACAGATTTGACCTCTGAGTCTCTCGCCGTTCTCACATCATTTGATGCTCTCTGAAATGGCAAGGATTCAGATCGTCCACCCTCGTGTGTGTTGTTCAATATGTGCCTCTGCATGAGCGACATACTTCTTTCGTCAAGAAACATCTCCTCAGCCCTCGTCTCTGCCATTGGAAGCCTCATGGGCAAGTCCAACCCCATTGGTGATGGTGATCGAAATGGAAACCCATTGCCTCCTCTGATCTCCCTCCTTACCTCAGCCTCCAACGCACACCTTCTAAGGATTTCTGACATGATCATCTCCTGTCTGATCCTCTCCTTCTCAATTTCTATCTGTATCGCCTTGTGCCAGTCGTGAGACTGAGCTGAAGAATAAGGATGAGGATGTGGCTGAAGACGAAATTGAGGTTGAGGGTAAGGTTGAGGGCTTAGCCCATGTTGATCGCGTTGAAAGTCATGATGCTGCACCCTTCCTAGTTCTTGTCCTATACATCCATTTGAAACAAATTACACGTAACAAAAAATAGCTACATCAGGACCAACAAAGTATAACGAAGATCACTCTTCCACCAGAGACCACGAATCAGAGATATTAACTACAATCAAGTTTATCAAGAGGTGAAATGCAAAGATGAACAACGAATTGGAGATCTGATGTTCAAACCAGGACAGAAGTTTTCAAAATTTCACGCCCAATGGCCACTATATGTTAAAATCAGGACACAAGTTTTCAAAATTTCACGCCCAATGGCCACTATCTTCTGATAGTTTCAAGATTTCCATTGATATTTATCTGCGAATATCAATAAGTTTTCATGCAGTGCAAGGGCAGTCTTTCACATATCTACAAAATCAAACAAAACAAATTTTCTTTTATAAGAACCCATCTACAGTTCAGTTACTTCAATTGACTAACCGATAACCACCGCAAATACTCCATATTTTTCACGCTACAGCATATAACCGCACGAAAATGATCAAATCCTCAAATTTTACTTTTTGAGATAACAAAAATGAAAATGGAGAGAATTCTGACCAAAACGGAGTGATTGTGATACTCTTACGGAATGCATAATGTGAGTGGAGTGAAACCGATAAGGCCCTGCATAATCGGGCACCATCTCTCAATTATTTGCCTCTCTGGGAAAGCAATGCTGCAATAGCGAAAACTTTTTCGAGAATTCAGGAAAAAAAGGATGGCAAAATTTAGAAATTTAGAAATTGAGAATTAATTAGGGTTTTTTAATTCAGAGAAAATAATTAACGAAAATGAGCGGGACACTGGACAGGCGTACGATTTAGCAACACGAAACAGAGTCACGTGCTTCTATGGAGCGTGGCGGCGCGTTCATATTCTGCGACTGACGACTTTTGGCACTCTATTCGAATTTTGGGAAATTTATCTGTTAGTAACACTATCTATTATTAACTCTACACTAGCGGTGTGTGTGTTGGCCTAGTGGTAGAGTGGTTAATATCCGAGGTCAAAGGTCTCGGGTTCGAGTCCACCGTGATGCAGTCTTTAAAATTTCTATATTAAATTACAAAAAAAAAACTCTACACTAGCATTACCGTGCTTTTACATTTTTATTTATTTAAATTCTACATTTTATGTATACTTAATTTAATTTAATATATATACATATATATTGTTTCATCATGAATTCTGTAACGTCCCACTTTTTGCTTGATTTATTTTTTTAAATTAAAATCTTTTGTGTTGGATTTGTGAGTATTTGACATGCTCGATTTTACGTTGGACTTGAGGAGTCCGTAGTTGCTTCTACTAGAAAACGAACTTCATAATTTATTTTAGGGCCTTCAAATTTTACTTTACAGATATAGGCTAAGTAATAAAATAAGTTTTGAGCTTATATAATTATCAAAATTATATTATTTATTCTCAAATTGAGCTTTGTAGAATATTTTTTTTTTCATACACACGGCTCACACCACACACATACGAAAAACGAACGCAAAAATTCAATCTCGGAGTTCTCACGTCAGGAAGCAGTTTTCATTACTTAGAATTTTGATTCTTCAATCATTGGTAAGCTTCAGATTTTATATCATAATTACACCACTTTATTTTGGGGGCTTTCATTGATACACATCTTATTTTGAAATAAAATAGGAATATAATGAAAATAAATCATTATATGCAAACAGAATGGTCAACCTCGATTTACGTAGAAGATTGTTTAATCAATCTAATTGTTTATTATTAAATTGTTGGAGTTGGAGAGCTTTTCACGTGAGTTATGTTGTATTCTATATATATATGTATTGATTTTTTTTAATTATGGTATACGTAACAGAATCTGTATTCTTCTACATGATTCTCTACCGAAACTCTAAGGCAATATGTTTCAATTCCATGAATGACTTTGGGTTAGATCAGGTTATCATCTCGAGGATCATGTTGGATTATTGAGAAATCGATTAATTTCCTTTGGTAAAATATAGATGTTTCCGATAACAAATGCAAATGTCAAAATAGAAACTATTCTTTAGAACAAGATATAATATTTTGTTATAATGTTTAGTCTGCTTAAGAAATTAAGTTTAAAATTTCTCTATAGGCCCTTATACAAATATTGTATTTTATTTAACTAGGTGTGGCGCAACTAGGACCCTCGTCCCAGAATTGATTGATATTGATTTATTGTGCTCGACAAAACAAGGTGGGTGAAATCTTCTTAACTTGTAAATATGTGATTTGAAATAAACATATCTATTGTGGGTAAAATTCTCTTTAAATTGCAAACATGTGATTTGGAATAAACATATTTATTATGGGATTTACTCTATCTGTAAGTTCATGGTGATAATCATTGTTGTGCTTTGTTACATCCATGGTGAAAGCCTGTGTGGCGAATCATTGCACATGTGGCATAGTCGTAATGGCGTAGCTTTGTGTGGCGTAGCCTGTGTGGCGAATCATTGTCTGTGTGGCATAGCCTGTGTGGCGTAGCCTGTGTGGCATAGCCCGTGTGGCGAATCATAGCCTGTGTGGCGTATCATTGCCTGTGTGGCGTAGCCTGTGTGGCGAATCATTGCCTGTGTGGCAACTCATAGCCTGTGTGGCAAATCACAGCCTGTGTGGCGTATCATTGCTTGTGTGGCAGGATTTTCAAGCCGGTGAGGTTGAATGTGATTGACTATTACTTTCTTGCGATGTATACACATTTTGACAAATAAAATAATTATATTCCTTGTTCCCCACAACTGAGTACGTTTTTGTGTTCACTCCCCTTTTTATCTAAAATATTTTCAGGTCAGTGATCATGGAACGGCGTGGCGGTGTGGGTGTGCCTAGTGGTGTTATATCGCTTTTAATTCCTTCCAGGACTTGTGTTATATTTGTTTAAATTCTTTTCCTTTATTATCGTTGTTGGATTTGAGTTACTAGAACTCCAACTTATCTCATGCTACTAAGTCTTGCGTAGTTTGCTTTGGGTCGTTGGTTGACGTCAGTTCTTTTGCAAAGTTTAGACTTGAGTTTGTTGGATTCATTATTTGATCATTTTTATTCAAGAGATTTTATATATTTTATTATTAAAAAAAAAATATTAAAAAAATATGCTTCCGTTTTAGCTATTTTATTTAAGAAAATATAGCATTTTAAATTATGAATTTAGAGTGTTACATTTAGTAGTATCAGAGCGGGTCTACGTTTCTGTAGACTTTAAAATTTTGAATAATTTGTTATATGATGATGTTATGACAAAGGGCACCACCCATTCCCGGCACGCGCTCCTGATCGAGGTAACTTATTTTGCTTTTGTATGATAAAGTATCTTGGTGAGCACTTATTACTGAAGATTCTCTCTCAAATACTATGAGATGTGGCGGAGTTTTGTATGTGGCATTATATGAGAGTTATGCATCCTTTTGCGAAATTATTGTTGAACTTGATCATGAATTGATTGAAATTTTTACCTATTTGTGTCCTCGAAATTAGAAGGGACTTAGCTGCTTCATTATTAGGCATCCCTTGTGTAGGTCAGATGGAGAATAACAATAATATACCTCTAGTTTATGAACATGCTCTTACCGTAGTCCGATTTTGCCAACGTTGTAAAGTGGAATTTAATTTTATAGGAAATGGCCCGTGGACCCCAACGCAACCCCAATAATGTCCAACAGACTGCGAATTTGGTGGAAACACTGGTTGCCGCACTGCAAGAACTCACACAGCGCCAACCTCATGCAGCGCCTGCTCTGCAAAATAATGCACCACCCCCACCGACTACTAGCAAAGTGATTGAGCAATTTCGTCGATACGCACCACCGAGGTTCGATGGTAGGAGTGGACCTCTGATTTTAGAGGAATGGATAATGGAGCTCGAAAGAATTTTTGAGCACATAGAGTGTACTGATGCCCACAAGGTGTCGTCGCGGTCTTTCAATCGATCAAGATGCAGCCACCGGTGGAAGTCTTATAAAAGTGGTTTGGTGAGGCGGAGCATCGAACCCTAACATGGGAAAGGTTCAAAGAAGTGGTTATGGAGAAATACTTTTCACGTTCCTATCGTAATCAGAAACAAGCGGAGTTCCTTGACTTGAAGCAGGGTGGTATGATCGTGATCGAATACGAGAGGAAGTTCAATAAACTTGCTCGTTCGCTACACGATCGGTCGATATTGATGACCAAAGGTGATTGTTTTCTTCGTGGGCTTAAACACGAGATACGGGCATCCTTGCGCTCACGATTGTAAGTTATGGGGTTCTTTGTCCGAAGAGCGCATGAAGTGGAGGCTGGACTCGAAGTGGATAATAATACAAGAAATGTGGATCATCCAGTAAAGCGGAAGTGGGACAACCGAAACCGGGGAAACAACAATGTTCCCTATAAGAAGGGGAGAATGATTAACACTCAAAGATGCTCCTGTCGTCGATGCAGAGGCCCATGTGTCAGCAGTGCAAGCGGCCACACTTTGGAAGATGTCATGGACAAGTCGGGGTACGTTATATCTGCCGCGAGCCAGGACATTATGCCAACAACTGTCCAAAGAAATGAAGAGTTGAACAAAAGCAAGGGGGTAATGCTCGACTATATGCATTCACTCGGCAGGAGGCTGGTGAAGGGAGTGGTACTATGTCAGGTATGATTATCTTTTCTGGATTACCTGTTTTAGCCTTATTTGATTCTGGAGCATCACATTCTTTTATATCTGTTGGGCTATGTGAGAAAACAAGAATGACTGTAGAAGTAGAGAACCTAGCCCTTGATGTTAGGATTCCCTCAGGAGAAACTCTAAGAACTAACAAGATGGCACGGAGTGTGAAAATCGTGTTGGGAGGAAAAACATTAGAGGCGGATCTTTATGCTTTAGAGATGCGTGATTTTGATTTGATCTTGGGGATGGATGGTTAAGTAGCAATTATGCCACTATAAGGTGTCGTGAGAGAAGTGGTTTTCAAAGACCGAAAGAGAATGAGTTTATGTTCTACGGAGCAAGGATTGAAAACCACCGAGATAATATCTCGCAATGGAAGCAATGAAGATGCTAAGAAAAGGAAGGTGTGAAGGATTCTTGGTAAATGTATTGGGGTCAGCAGAGACAGAGACAACAATAGAGGATGTGGAAGTGGTTCGAGATTTTGTTGATGTGTTTCAAAGAAATACCAGTTTACCACCGAGTCGACAAGTGGAGTTTACCATTGACCTTGTGCCCGGAGCAGCACAGCTTTCTAAGGCTCCATACCGAATGGCACCAAAGGAATTAGAAGAGTTGAAGGCGCAGTTACAAGAATTATTGGATAAAGGATATATTCGACCGAGTGTTTCACCATGGGGAGCACCAGTTTTGTTCGTAAAGAAGAAAGATGGTAGCATGAGGATGTGTATCGATTATCGAGACCTGAATCAACTTACAATAAAGAACAAGTATCCTCTACCGAGAATTGAAGACCCTTCGATCAACTACAAGGTGCAGGAGTTTTCTCAAAGATAGATCTACGATCCGGATACCGTCGATTGAAGGTGAAGGAAGATGATATTCCAAAGACGACATTTAGGACAAGATATGGTCACTAAGAGTTTGTGGTAATGCCTTTTGGATTGTCCTGCGGTTTTATGGATCGATGAATAGGGTGTTTCATCCATACTTGGATAAGTTCGTGATCGTCTTCATCGATGACATCTTGATATACTCTAAAAATCAGGAAGAGCACGAGTCACATCTGTGCACAGTCTTGGAGACACTAAGGAAAGAAAAGTTGTATGCCAAGTTTACAAAGTGTGAGTTTTGGCTGAATCGGATTGGATTTCTTGGACATGTGGTGTCCTCAGAAGGAATTGAAGTGGATCCGGCAAAGGTTGAGGCTGTAAGTAATTGGAAAGTGCCGATAAACGCCGCGGAGATACGAAGTTTTCTTGGACTGGCAGGATATTATAGAAAATTTATCGAAGGTTTTTCAAGGATTGCAGGACCACTCACTCAGTTGACACGGAAAGGAATACCATTTGAGTGGACGGAGAAGTGCAAAAGAAGCTTTCAAATATTAAAAGAGAAGTTGGTAACTGCTCCAGTCTTGACTATCCCTGATAGTTCTAAGGGATACATAATCTATAGTGATGCGTCGAAACAGGGTTTGGGATGTGTGCTAATGCAAGAAGGAAAAGTGGTGGCTTATGCATCTCGACAGTTGAAGCCACATGAACTAAATTATCCTACACACGATTTGGAATTGCCAGCAGTAGTTCATGCTTTGAAGATTTGGAGACATTACCTTTATGGGGGTAAGTGTGAGATTTATACTGACCACAAGAGTTTGAAATACTTTTTCACGCAAAAAGAGTTAAACATGAGACAACGAAGGTGGTTGGAGTTGGTTAAGGACTATGATTGTAAGATTTTGTACCACCCTGGAAAAGCAAATGTTGTGGCAGATGCACTTAGCAGAAGGATGGATGCAAATCTTGTAAGAAGGTTAACTCAACAAGAGGAGTTGGTGAAAGATTTTGAAAGATTGAGTCTTGAAGTAGTGACCACACCTGAAGAAGCGGATACTATTATCTCAACTTTGGTAGTACGTCCGACATTGCGTGATAGAATTCGAGAAGCTCAAAAGGATGATGAGTTCCTACAAAGGATGCTAGCTAAGGAGGTGTCTGATGATCCAAGAGGATTTTCAGTTCTGCATGATGGGACACTTGCCTATAATAAGAGAATTTGTGTGCCAGTGGATAAGGAGTTGAGAAAAGAGATAATGGATGAGGCACATCGAACGGTGTACTCAGCACACCCTAGTAGCACCAAGATGTACCAAGATTTAAAGAAGAGTTTTTGGTGGTATGGCATGAAAAGGGAAATTGCAAAGTATGTGGAGCGATGTCTGACGTGTCAACAAGTGAAGGCTGAACATCAAAGACCATCGGGATTGTTAAAGCCCTTAGAGATACCAGAGTGGAAGTGGGAGCACATCACTATAGATTTTGTAGTTCGACTTCCTAGGACTTTGAGAGGTAATGATGCAATTTGGGTGATGGTTGACCGTTTGACTAAGTCAGCGCATTTCATACCAGTGCACATACGCGTTTTCGATGGACAAGTTTGCAGTTATATGTTCGGAGATAGTTCGACTTCATGGGGTACCGACATCTATTATATCGATCGAGACCCACGTTTTACGTCAAGATTTTGGGGCAGTCTACACCTTGCTTCGGAAACAAAGTTAAAGTTTTCGACAGCGTATCATCCTCAGACAGACGGCCAGTCAGAAAGAATGATTCAAACTTTGGAAGATATGTTAAGAACTTGTGTCTTGGATATTGGAGGAAGTTGGGAGACACACTTGCCGTTGATAGAGTTTGCTTATAACAATAGTTATCACTCCAGTATTGGTATGGCTCCTTATGAGGCACTCTATGGGAGAAAATGTAGATCACCTGTCTTTTGGGATGAAGTTGGTGAAAGAAAAATTTTGGGACCCGAGATGGTGGAAAGAACTGTTGATGTTGTCAAGAAAATTCGAGATAGGATCAAAGTTGCTCAAGATAGACAAAAGTCTTATGCTAATAAAAGAAGAAAGGATTTGCATTTTGAAGTTGGTGATAAAGTGTTTTTGAAGGTAGCGCCAATGAAGGGAGTTTTGAGATTTGGTAAGAAATGAAAGTTAAGACCTCGCTTCATTGGACCGTTTGAGATTTTGGAAAAGATTGGAGATGTTGCCTATCGTTTAGCGTTATCACTCGAGTAAATGCGTGCATAATGTTTTTCATGTTTCGATGTTGAGGAAATATATGCATGACCCTAGTCATGTGGTGTCTTATGGTGGTACATCGCTTAATAAGGATTTAACGTACGAGGAAGAACTCATCGCGATTTTAGATCGAAAAATCCATGAGTTAAAGAATCGGCGCGTGTCTTTAATTAAAATGCAATTGGAGTCGTCATGGACCCGAAGCGACTTGGGGCCGAGGATGAAATTCTAGCTAAGTACCCGTCCTAATAGCACTGGTAAGACAAATTTCGAGGACGAAATTTTTATTAAGTGGGTAGGGTTGTAACGCCCCACTTTTTGCTTGATTTAATTTGCTTTAAATTAAAATTTTTTGTGTTGGATTTGTGAGTATTTGACATGCTCGATTTTTACGTTGGACTTGAGGGAGTCCGTAATTGCGCCCCTAGCTAGAAAACGAACTTCATAATTTATTTTAGGGCCTTCAAATTTTACTTTACAGATATGTGCTAAGTAATAAAATAAGTTTTGGGCTTATATAATTATCAAAAATTATATTATTTATTCTCAAATTGGACTTTGTAGAATTTTTTTTTTTCATACACACGGCTCACACCACACACATACGAAAAACGAACGCAAAAATTCAATCTCGGAGTTCTCACGTCAGGAAGCAGTTTTCATTACTTAGAATTTTGATTCTTCAATCATTGGTAAGCTTCAGATTTTATATCATAATTACACCACTTTATTTTGGGGGCTTTCATTGATACACATCTTATTTTGAAATAATATAGGAATATAATGAAAATAAATCATTATATGCAAACAGAATGGTCAACCTCGATTTACGTAGAAGATTGTTTAATCAATCTAATTGTTTATTATTAAATTGTTGGAGTTGGAGAGCTTTTCACGTGAGTTATGTTGTATTCTATATATATATGTATTGTTTTTTTTTTAATTATGGTATACGTAATAGAATCTGTATTCTTCTACATGATTCTCTACCGAAACTCTAAGGCAATATGTTTCAATTCCATGAATGACTTTGGGTTAGATCAGGTTATCATCTCGAGGATCATGTTGGATTATTGAGAAATCGATTAATTTCCTTTGGTAAAATATAGATGTTTCCGATAACAAATACAAATGTCAAAATAGAAACTATTCTTTAGAACAAGATATAATATTTTGTTATAATGTTTAGTCTGCTTAAGAAATTAAGTTTAAAATTTCTTTATAGGCCCTTATACAAATATTGTATTTTATTTAACTAGGTGCGGCGCAACTAGGACCCTCGTCCCAGAATTGATTGATATTGATTTATTGTGCTCGACAAAACAAGGTGGGTGAAATCTTCTTAACTTGCAAATATGTGATTTGAAATAAACATATCTATTGTGGGTAAAATTCTCTTTAAATTGCAAACATTTGATTTGGAATAAACATATTTATTATGGGATTTACTCTATCTGTAAGTTCATGGTGATAATCATTGTTGTGCTTTGTTACATCCATGGTGAAAGCCTGTGTGGCGAATCATTGCCTGTGTGGCATAGTCTGTGTGGCGTAGCCTGTGTGGCATAGCCTGTGTGGCGAATCATAGCCTGTGTGGCGTATCATTGCCTGTGTGGCGAATCATTGCCTGTGTGGCATAGCCTGTGTGGCGTAGCCTGTGCGGCATAGCCCGTGTGGCGAATCATAGCCTGTGTGGAGTATCATTGCCTGTGTTGCGTAGCCTGTGTGACGAATCATTGCCTGTGTGGCATAGCCTGTGTGGCGACTCATAGCCTGTGTGGCGTATCATTGCATGTGTGGCATAGCCTATGTGGCGAATCACAGCCTGTGTGGCGTATCATTGCTTGTGTGGCAGGATTTTCAAGCCGGTGAGGTTGAATGTGATTGACTATTACTTTCTTGCGATGTATACACATTTTGACAAATAAAATAATTATATTCCTTGTTCCCACCATCGATGCGTTTTGTGTTCACCCCTTTTATCTAAAATATTTTCGTGTCGGTGATCATGGAGCGGCGTGACGGTGTGGTATGCTAGTGGTGTTATGTCGCTTTTAATTCCTTCCAAGACTTGTGTTATTTTTGTTTAAATTCTTTTCCTTTATTATCGTTGTTGGATTTGAGTTACTAGAACTCCAACTTATCTCATGCTACTAAGTCTTGCGTAGTTTGCTTTGGGTCGTTGGTTGACGTCAGTTCTTTTGCAAAGTTTAGACTTGAGTTTGTTGGATTCATTATTTGATCATTTTATTCAAGAGATTTTATATATTTTATTATTAAAAAATATTAAAAAATATGCTTCTGCTTTAGCTATTTTATTTAAGAAAATATAGCATTTTAAATTATGAATTTAGAGTGTTACAAATTCTCCATCATTTACGTTAATTAATCATCGCATTCCATATATAATATACAATTAGGTCAGTTACTTATTACATTCCTTATACAATATATAATTGTGTCAATAACAATGGAAATATATAATCGCATACAATATATATGTATATAGATGTGTGTGTATATATATTCTCACATATTACCGATTCATTTTAAGAAATCCGAACTAAACAGAGATTAGTCTCTTTCATTTCATATCCAAATATTCAAGTAAGAAAACAATGTGATTAAAGCAATTGCTGTTGGATTTGTATACTGAAAGCAGTTTTGGTTGAGCTTGTATATAATATTTCTTGTTACCACTATTACAATATCCTATCTGAATTGATTACTTGATTGCATATATCGTGTCCCTTATCTCATATATAAGTTAGATCATACGATTGTGTGAAGATCACGAAGTCATATGATTGGTCGCTTAATGAGATATAAAAGAATCACAACGAGACAACTTGAGGACGAGTTGTCGGTATAAAGTCGCTGTAGATAGATAAGTGACTTTACTTGGTTGCTTGTCTATGCCGCACGTCTCGACGTATTGATGGATCACGATGAGATGAGTTCTTCTATCGACCGTCGTGAAGAACCAAGATCTCGGTGACTTACGGTGATCTAAACCTCGATAAGGTATTAGGTGAGTATGAGTTCTTGACCATCACTTTGACTTGTTATGAGTGAGGGTTATATGTTCTAACCCAATATTCTCCGTCTTGGGTGGTGGCGGTGCTTGTATGTCATGCTAGTTATCAGTCGAGTCACCGTATCCGTTTAGGATGATGGCGTCCCTTAAGGAGCTCAAAAGTTTATTGTACTAAACCCCGCAAGTTGAGTTAGCTCAAGTACAATAATAAGGTTGAGTGGTACTACTTAAGGAATTAAAGATATTAATTATTTTAGCGATCGTAATGCTCTAAATAATTAATGGACGTGATATCTTAAATACGGGATTCGTAATGTCTAAGTGCAAGTCCGACTCACCTTCGGTAATAAAGGGTAAGTCGACATTTATTCTCTAGTGGCATGAATGAATGTTTATAAATTAATTTATGTTCAATTGAACATAAGATAATTAATTTATTTTAGCCTATCTTTATTCCTTGCATTTGATCCTGGCTGGCCCATCCAGGCCCGTAACTTAGTGTGAAAATCGGCCCCTATTCTCTATGGTAAGGATTTGATCCTCTTTATCCATAAGGATATTACTATATTTATGGGATATGCATGGATCCTTTCTTAATGGGATTATGGTAATGCATTATAAATATAAGGTAAGAGATAAGATCAATGTTAATCCTCAATTATCCATACCCTAGTTTTCGTGAATTCCCATAGTGTTTGGGAGGTGATTTTCAAAATTGTAAGAGTGAGATTGGGTGATTTTAAAGCATTCTCCATAGATCGTCCTCACTCGGCGTTGGAGATTGGGCAACCGGATACGATCCCGGAAGATCAAAGCACGAGTCTCGATCCGTTCATCCGTTCATCCCCGACAGATTCAAGGCAAACACGAGAAAACCCTACGTGTTGCAATTAATTATATAGACGCATGCTAGGAATATAATCAATGTATGGTGAATTAAACATCCAAGATAGATCCTCGGGAGAGGTTAAACTCGATTTCCTACAATTGTAATTACGAAACATTAATCTCCTTCGAGTTTTGATATTGATAATTTGGAATGTTTTAATTTTGTATATTATGCCTCCAATTATTATCATTGTATGGAAAAGGCAAACCAACGATGAAACTCAAAAGAATTAAATAATCCTCGTGCATACGGTGTATAATTAAATAATCATGATTGAATATACTATATATATATATATATATATATATGATAGATAATCTATCTATCTGTAGTTTAGATATTACTAAAAATTACTAATTGAATTATGTCCCACCAAAAGAATATTAGATTTAAGTTTTACAAAAAAAGAAAATACAATCATAGTTTTATATCGATACAAATTACTTGATTGATTATGTATTGTGTGGTTCATCACGGTAATGGATAATTCTATTAATACTATTAGTTAATGCTATATGGCGTTACAAATTTCTATCACCATATTGATCCATAATCATACGTGACATTTTGATGATTTTTAGTTCTTATTTTTTTTAATCTCTATTTTATGCTTATTTTGTTGTTGATTATATATATTGTTAAATGTTAATTGATTAATTTACCATTAGTCATATTATTAATGGCGTTAGAAATCAATTTTGGTCAATTAGCTCAATCTGTGTAAGTTATTCAATTCAATTTATGAACAAGTTAGATTGATTAGTATGTAAAAATATCTAAATGCACAAATCATGGTCAATTTAAAATTTTCACGAAATTATGAATATATATATATATATCCACAATACGGATGTCATCCATGGCAAACCGACTTGACGACACAAAAACAGTAAACTACTTCATGTGGCCACCGAAGAAAACCGTTAGCGCGGAAAAAAGGCTGGTGAAGAAGAAATTTTTTCGTTTATTTTTATAGAATAGCAGCAATTGGAAGAGATGACACTTAAGATGTAATCTTGATTTGATGGAGCTCTTTAATAAATATATAATTGTAAATGAGTTGAGAACATTCTTGATGTCACTAATTTTAGAATTTTTATTTTTCATTTTTCAAGATGGGAAAAATCTAATTTTGTTATTATTTATTTTGAACTTTGCGTTATATTATTGTTTTATTGCCAAGGATTATATGTTTTGTTTTTATTGATCCTTAAGTCGATACATGTCGGGGAATATTGGTTTTAGATTATATTGTATGATATAAATAATTCCAAAATTAAATGGTTTAGTCACATTCCTACTGTGTACATTTCTTGTAATGGTAATTTAATTGATGAACCTCATAATAAAACTATATAAACAAAGATATGGGTATCTATTAATTCTATAGCTATATAAACGAAGATATGAGTATATATCTATGTATTAATTCTATAATTCGATAAAGAATCCTATCCCTTCATCTATATACAATCTTACTTGGTATTTGAATTTCTAATTTTAAATTCTCAATTTTATGCCATTTAAATTTCAATTTTATAATCCACAAGAATAAATTAATTATTACAAGTAATACTACAATCACAAACTTTTATCCCGCCATTTGTAATACATATTCATTGAATCAGAATATAGCTATCTGATCCAAGATTGCATATATATATATAGAGAGAGAGAGAGAATTGATCAAATGAGAATTATATCTTTTTTGCGAACTCTCGAACTATGCATAAGACGTGTAAAGATGATGCACAGAACGGTATAAAGTTGTGCACAAGAAAAACTTTCTAAAATTGTTTTGTTATTCAACATTTTTAGAATGTTTTCGTTATACATAACTTTATAGATTTTATTCATCAACTTTATATGTATGTGCATAGTTCTCAAGTTCTCAAAAAAGATGAGTTCTCACTGGATCCAACCCCTATATATATATATATATATATATTATAGATTGTAGATTTATAGTAAAATGGATTAGATAATTACACTTTTGCACAAAATTTAGGACATATATATGCACAAAATTGGATATACGAATTATAGAATATAAATCATAGATTGAAAAAGCTTATTGATCAAACTGCTCATAGAATATGAGCAGTTGTTTGTAAGTTCATATTATATATTTATACATAGATATGAAAGGGTTAAAGTGAGAATAATTTTTATCGTAAGAACGTGAAAAAACCAAAAATTAATGAATTCGTTGTAAAAATTGATGAATCTGTTGGGAAAGTTACTGAATCTAAAAAAATAAAATTTTTCGCTTATAATGGGATTCGAACCTGGTGAAAATTTTGAATTCTTGGATTCAGTAACTTTCGTAGTGAATTCATTTTATCCATAACGAATTTTTGTGGTTCTTAATTTCATATTAAAATGGTTTTTATTTCAATTTCTTATTCTTATCTGAATATTTAATTGATAACTATTGGAACGATGTAGCCACGATGGAGCGATATGTAAACAATGTCAAATATATGGATGATCTAAAATCAATTTACTATAAAAGATTAAAAGTCATGATTTAATTATTAGTTAAATGATTATTATTGATTTGAAGTGGAAGAAGTGTCTGACTGAACCCCACGATATGTTTTTGTGTTTTTGGTTGAAAAATAATACAAATATGGATTCTAACAATTATTGTCATTATATTATATTTACTATGACTATAAATACAATGTAAAATGATTTAAATGATTTTTGCTCAAATAAATAAATATTATTATAACAACTTATATTTATAAATTTAAACAAGTTTGGGCAATTACGAGTAATACTATATGAATTTGAGAAAAGAACATATAGTAAAATCAAATTTAATCAGATTTGTTATGTACATGTATGTACATCATAGAAAGGTTCAGGTGGTTGAAAATATTTATACCTAAATATATTATCTCTTTAATTTCAGTAATTAGCGAACATAATCATGCAGGATTGTCAAGAAAGCGAGCAATAAAATCACTTTGTATGAAATTTGGGATATATATATATATATAAATATATAATATTAAAAATGAATTTTATAGATTGTATAATTTTAAATTTTATATGTTCAATAATTTTTTTATTTTTTAATAGTCACTATTTAATATGCCGAGTTAGGGAAAAGTGCACGTATATACATTCTAGATGGGTCTAGATAGCTAAAAATATTTTTATATTTAAATAGATAATATTTTTAATTCAGATAATTAACGGGTACCAATATATGAGATTGGTATGTGAACGAGTAGTAACAATTATAGTTCAATTTATATTTGAAAATTTTAATAGGCGCGAGTAATTATGAGTATCAATATACTATTTGGACGAGAACGAGTACTAAATCACTTTTTGATCGAATTTTGGACTGGAACATGTGTAATCATTATAGACGGGTCCAGATGACTTAAAAATATTTTTATATCTAAATGACGTCTTTAATTCATGTCACTATCGGATTCTGCTATATGAGAATAATGCGGAACCAGTAGTGCGAGTTATTGTAACAATTTATGTCTATAAACTTAAACGGTTTGGTTAATTATGAGTATCACTATATGTGTTTGAGATGAGAATGGATAATAAAGTCACTTTTTAATTGGGTTTTGAGGAGCTATTTGTATATACGTTCTAAGTGGGTCCAAGTGATTGTTAATGACCTCTTTAACTTGGATAATTAGTGGGTACTACTGTATAGTAATACAATTTATATATCAAATACACAGAGATTATTTGCTTCTCTATGACCATTAACAAGAGACATGACTAGACTCTTTTGGACATAAGACGGTAACTACCAAAACTTATGTTCAATCATGAATCAATTGTACGTTGTAATCTCATGAATTACTAGCTAAAGATGACTCAATTTAATCTATGACGAGGATAGTTAGATGCACGGTATAACAACTAAAGTGGTGTAGATGAAATTTTCGACTTATTGTGAGGTAATTGCAAAGCTAATTTTTCATATTTTGGAGAAATATTTTATTTAAATATCTCCATTTTCTATATTTAAATAAAAATATTTTATTATTAACACTTTAAACATATACATTTAGTTTATTTTTGGTTTCTTGAAGATAAAGAAAGTGGTGGGAAAAATCGAACATATACCCTCTTAATATTTTTCTATCATAACTTTATTAATTTTCTAATACTTTTTATAAAAAATTATCGAAATACTATCATTTTGAAATAAAATTTTGACTTAATTTTTAGATTTTATGTATAAATTACAATATAATGTGACTCCGTCAAATTTTGACGGGTTACACACTAGTTTTTGAAATTAGATTCCTAAAATTACATCGCTTATTACATTCTCTCTTCTTCCAAAATTATAATTTTATACTCCTTTCATCTTCAAAATATATTCATAGAAATGTTTGATCACAATTCTAATAAAATTGTTGATGCTTTATAAATAGAGTAAGGACCTATATTAGTGTAGTATTAAATTAATTAGTACTTCATCCGTTCTTTTTTAAGTGTTTTATTTGTATTTTTTTCTTGTTTTAAAATAAGTGTCATAGTTCGTAAATTAAGAGTAAAATTATGATAATTAATTATATGAATACATTTATCATGGTAATTAATGATGTTACAAAAGTAAATTTATCTATTTTCTTGTTTGTGCGATTTGACGGTATAACACACTTAAAAAAACGAAGAGAGTAATAGATCATGATAATTAGAAATAAATTTTAGGGACCAAGGAAGTAATATTTTACTTGTTTTCGGTCCATATATTCTTTTATGCTTTTATGGTAAGAAGATTTTTCGATGATGCGAAAAATAATGATGAAGTAAAATATGGCCAACTTTGAAAGAATGAGATGGTTTTTAAGTGAATTTGAAGAGGGAAAATTCATTTTGTATTAGAAAAAGAACATGATCCTAAAATTAAGATTTAAGAGTGGTCTCACCAACATCGCCTAAAGACTAGCATTTCCACAAACTAAACAACTTATTATCTGTCTACTTATTCCTAATCCTTTTCCAATAAGTGATTAATTCTGAAAAATGGCATCAAGATGTGCAGTCTTTGTGGAAATTATTCTTGCAATACTTCTCCCACCATTGGGATTCGGTTGTTGCAGTGTACGTCACTACATATATTTATGCACGATAATCACACGTCTTGCCTGTCTTTTTCATGCAACTTTGTTAGTCAAGCATGTCACTTAATTGCATATATATTCCTGGGATTATCTATGCTGTTTATGTCATCGTCGTTGATAGGATATGGCCAACCTCGGTGCCCAACAACAGCCCCAAACAGTGGGCTTAACCTAATGTCTTTCTACTCGATTACGCCTAAATGACGATCCCCAAACCCTAATTATGGGTAATAATGAGGTAATGGTAGAAATCATGGGTAATAATGGTGGAGATCATGGTGGGTTATAGGAGAATGATGAGCCCGCCAATCGAGGATTCGTGGCAAGGTTTATGTTTGTGTATAAATAGGAGTTAGATTGAGGGTAAAAGGGTTAGCAAATTCGAATCTGGACCCTTTGAGATACTTGCAGAATCGAATTATAGTAAACATCTTGAGGATCATCTCTTCCGTGGACGTAGATCTTATTCTTGATCGAACCACGTAAAGTCTCGTGTTCTTTCTTGTTTTATAAATCTCGTATACTAGATTTATCATTGGCGCCGTCGTGGAAACTTCTTGAACAAAAGGCGTGCTTTCTACAATCTAATAGCAAGGACACGTGCAAGCGCTAGATCTTGCCGGCGATGTCGGTAACAACCGTGCGGAGGGCGATCGGTGGTCACACAACGCCGGGAAAGGGATCACGGACGCCACCAGCGGTCACACACACGAGGGTCACATGGAAAATGCTTCCATACACCTCGGGATCGCCGCCCAACGAAGAGAAGACACCGACCTCGATGCGGTGAGCAGGAGGTTCACCGCTCCCACGAGGTCTCGGTCGGCGATGTCAGAGTTCCTCAACGCCAACCTCAATCAATTCGAGTTTCCTCAACCGGAGGACAAGCGGGCGGGCCCTCAAGAGTGCCCGTGGTGATTACTGCGATCGAGGTCGCTTACCTCTCAAACAATCAACGCCACCACGGCATAATGATCGCCTCGATGCCGTGGTTCATTCGTCCTCGTACCCTCCGCGAGTCGTTCTCCACCGACGTGATACCCGTGAAAATGGGCGGGAAAGAAGGGAGGAAAGGCGAAGTCGAACTCCCTCGAAGAGGCGACGACGCCGTTATCGATCTCCCACTCCCGGAGAGGATGGTAACGAACTCCCGGATTCGGCCGACACGGACGAATTATCTCTCCTTTCACGGAGATTCGGATACACCCTTGCCACGCCGATACCGGCTCGAATATTGCCGCATACGATGGCCTCGAGATCCTTCCACTTCCTATTTGCCTATACCACCAATATGGCAAACCAAGGATGGAAGATTTCCATATGTGTAAGGTCTTTCAGAGGTGCTGATCTCAACGCCGGCGTTGGTTCACCCGCTTCATGTAACAACATCCATTGCTTCAAAGACCTCATGGATCGGTTCAAATGGCGTTTTACGGAAGATGTCGCCTCGACAACCTTCGTCCGATCCGCTACACAATCCGTCGAGGGCGGGGCGAAACAATGTCGAATTTCGTCTCCAGTTCATCATGGAATCCCTTAAAATAGATGAGAGTAACGATCTCTACATCATCAACGCATTCAAGAACGGGATCCGACACGGAGCTCAATAAAGAGATCACCGTGAGCGACCAAAGACCGCTAGTCGTCTTTGGACCACAGTTGACAACTTTGTCGAGGGGCGAGTCGGACCGGGAAGAAGAGATCCGGGATGAGCGGATGAGAGAAGGAAACCGGAGGATCGGGGCCGAGTCTTTGAGCGCGAAGTGCGTTCGAAAGAATAAAGAAGGGCGATGGGAATCAAGGTGGGACCTCGGCAAAACCACAGTAATAACGATCGCCTCTATTCAAATCCGGTGAAAATATTTGAGCTTCACACGAGCTCTTTCCAAAACCTCCTCCTATGAAAGGAGGATCGAAAAAAGTCAACGGAAAGTATTGTGACTACCACCAAGTGCAGTCACGATCTGAGAAGATTACAAGTCCTTGAGCTCACAGTTGATGAGCTCGTCGAGAAAGCTGAAGAAGTACACCGCCGATCGGGCGGGTAATAAAAAGCGAGAGGAAAAATGGAGGTGGTAACAGCTGCGGACCGACCTCAACGGCAACCCGACACGAAGATGGCGAGGACGAAGGTCCCAATGCAATGGAGCGGTTTATGCTATAACCGGATCGCCGGTTAGTGCGGCGAGGTCGTCGCTTAGAAATGAAGCTCGGAGGCCGACTCAAGAACCGAAAACAAGCGACTCGGGATGGAGAAAACATTATGTTCTCCAAAGCGACCCGGTACCAAGATCATGCCTCACCAGGGATGCCATTACAATACAAGCCGTGGTGGGTAACAAGAATGTACATCGGGTCTACATTGACGCCGGACCTCCGTTAGCATCATATTCAGTCGCTGGATAAACTTGATGTCGGAGGAATTGAGTACACCGCGCCTTCGATTGGCGAGCTTTACTCAAGAGGCGGTTCAACCCGAAGGTGTCATTACCCTTCCTTCTGGTAGGCGCGCTCCCGGTCGGTTACCAAGGCCATTCAATTTTTCTGGTCCGAGCTCCTCTCCATACAACATTATCACAGGAAGAGATTGGTGTATGCAACGAGCCGTCTGCTCCAGTATACCACCTCGCATTAAGATACCCACCGTGGGAGTGTTAAGCATTCGGGGTGACCAAACGCGGCTAAAGAATGCCTACGAGTCTCAACCCAAGACGGCCTTACCTCGGGCCTGCAATTCTGAGAACCCTCCGAAGTTGCCACCTCGGGATGATCGTGAGAATCTTGACTATCTGACGACCCTTCCAAAGTTGTCAAGGTTGGTACCAGTTCGATCGATATTCGCCAACAGTCATGCGACTTCTAAGGAATATAGAGATGTATTTGCATGGTCTCCATTGGATATGACCGGGGTCTCGCCGAGCTCGTAACTCATCGTCTCGACATTGATCCGGCTACTAAACCGGTTCGTGAAGAAGAGAAGTTTTGCCGCGAGCGAAGCGGATCATAAGAGGCGAGGTAACCCAACTCGGAGGCTAAAATCATGCGAGGTTAAATACCCAACTTGGATGGCTAATCCGTTGTAGTTCGAAAGCCGGAGGAGGATGGCGCGTGTGTGTCGACTATACCGACCTCGATAAACACTTGTCGAAGGATCACCCCCTCCCGACATTGACAAGAAGGTGGAAGCATTGGTAGGGCATGAGATCTTGGCTTGGTTTATACAAGGATACCACCAAGTCTTGATGAGCCCTAAGACGCCCAAAAGCAGCGCTCATTCATCGACTTGGTGTCTTTGCTACCGAAAGATGCCTTCGATCTGAAAAATCTTGAGCTACTTACCAAAGAATGGTGGATGCGATCTTCAAGGATCACATAGGAGAAATTGTTGAGGTCTATGTCGGCGATATAATAGTCAAAGCAAAAAGGCGAACTGCGCCATCGACCTCGAAACTATTCTTCACCTCCTCAGTCGGCCAACCTCAAGCTCAATCCCAGTGCACATTCATGGTGAAGGCGGGTAAATTTTTGGGATCTTTGGGTTTCTCAAGAAGGCACAAAGCCAATCCTACCAAAGTGAAAACGTGCTCGACATGCGGATCCCAAAACCATCCGTGAAATACACAAACTCACCTGATGCCCGGCATATGTAGCCGATTCCTATCTCGAGTGCCGAGAAGCAACTTCCTTCTTCAAAATCACGAGGAGAGCTCAGATTTCACCGGCGGGAAGAACACCGGTGTCGCCTTCCACAACAAGGAATATCTCGCCGACCGCCGACACTATCCGCCCAAAGCAGGTGAAACTCTATCGTTATATCCGCCACCTCGGACGAGGCAATTAGTCTTTATCTTGATGCGAGATGAGATGGGACGACAACTCCCCATCTACTTCATTAGCCGAGCTCTCAAAGGGCCGGAGACGAGGTACACCAACCTCGAGAAGGTAGCTCGCCTTGGTGAGCATGAAGCGACGCCTCGGCCTTACTTTCAAGCTCATTCTATCCGGTACTAACGGTTTGCCTCTAAGACAAGTCTTATCAAACCGGAGTCATCCGGGCGAATAGCTAAGTGGGCACTGGAGCTCGGCGAGCACGACATCTCATATTCCCCTGGTCGGCTATAAAGGGCAAGCCACTGCAGTTTCTGGTGGAGGTCAAATTCAGGTCGCCTCTACCGATGAGGTCACTCCCACCCTCACGCGAGGAACGACTTTGCACCACCAGCTGGATGTTGGCGGATGTCGTGGATGGAGCTTCATGCAAGGCGGGTAGCGGAGCGGTATCCTTCTCCTCGGCCCGGATAAGCAAGAGGTGACATCGCCTCGATTTATCTTCCGACCACCAACAACGAAGTGAGTCTGAACCGATCTCGGGACTCCGCTTAGCAAAGGAATTGAAAGTGGACAAAGTCCAGATATTTGGAGATTCCCAGGTCGTGGTAAACCAGGTCTTAGGCACATACGAGGCTAAAGAGGATCGAATGAAGCAGTACCTTGAGAAGGCAAAAGAAATGCTGACCTCATTTAGGTACTTGATGATAATCAAATCCAGCGGAGGAAAATAGCCGGTGACATCCTCGATAAATTAGCTTCATCAACAAATCCGCCATGAGAGAAGTTCATTCCGAAGCATTGGCGCCCACATCGCGTTATCTCGTAGGTGAACCAAACCGGATACGCCCTAAAAGCATACACGAAGTTGGCACACTACCTCGGGATCGGCTAGAAGCCAAAAGATGATGGTGAAATCCGAAATATCTTGTGTATGAGGGCTCTCTACCTAAGTCTTACCTTCAACCCTCCCGAGGTGCCTTGGACGAAAGAAGCCGACTCGTGCTTAATGAGATTCATAGAGGATCTTGCGGAAGCCACATCGGCTCCCGAGCTCTTTCAAAGAAGGCGTTGAGGTCGGGATATTATTGGCCCACCCTTATTCAAGATTGGTGAACTCGTCAAAAATGTCCGGCCGCCTTCGTTCCACGGTCAGCTACCCCAGACCGATTTGAGCAGCCTACAAAGCCCATGGCCTTTCATGCAATGGGGGATCGACATCGTTGGTCCGTTCGACCGAGCACCGGGTCAGCTTCGATATTTAGTCGTTGCTATAGACTACTTCACAAAATGGGTCGAGGCCGAGCCACTATCGAGCCTCACGGCGGGAGGATTCAGACGCCGTGTGGAAAAATATAGTCTGCCGCTTCGGCATACCGCACGTTCTGGTCTCGGACAACGGCACCCAATTCGTAGACAAAAACTTCAAGGAGTGGTGCGAAGAGCTTCAGATCGATCAACGCTTCACCTCGGTCGCACACCCACAAGCGAATGGCCAGACCGAGGTCACCAACCGCACGATCGTACAAGGATTGAAGAAGAGGTTGGACCGAGCTAAAGCGATGGATGAAAATCTCCTCAAGTCCTCGGTCTCTGGGACCACACCTCGGACGTCGACGGAAATCCTTTCACCTGGTCTCGATGCCGAGGCCGTCATCTGGGCGAGATCGGCGCGCCAAGCCCGCGTACTCTTCACTTCGACCAGGCTGGGAACGAGAAGACCTGCGGACCAACCTTGACGCCCTCGAGGAGAAGCGCGAGCTCGCCTTCATAAACGCGAAGCACAAGTCTGAGTCGCACGGTACTACAACAAAAGGGTCAAAACCTCCGCGCTCCAAGTAGGCGACCTCGTCCTACGAAATAATGAAGCCAGTAGAGCTGAGCGTCTTAACAAGCTGGATCCAACATGGGAAGGCCCATACCGTGTTCACGAGAACCTTGGCAAGGGGGCTTACAAGCTATCTCACTTATCCGGTGCGCTTATCCCCCGAACCTGGCATATTTCTCATTTAAGGAGGTACTTTACATAGTTTCAATTTCAGATCAGCCTTATGTTAGCCTCCTTACTTGCCTTGTCGAAGTGCGATGTCATGTATTTGTTGAATAAAATATTTATTTTTCTAATGAATATTTCATTTCGCTTCATTTTATTCGTATGCGAACATCTATTTGGATATACCGCATTTAACCTTCACGAGGGGACGCCCTCACGAAGATGAAAAACCCACTAAGTAGGGTACTCACTAAGCGCGCGCCGCACTCGTAGATTACTCATTGAATTGAACGTCTCAGTGCAACGCATACAAACTACTCACTAGTTTGAAAGTCTACATCGTCATGCAACAGTTACTCATTAAGTTAAAAAATCTACATGTATAAGACATCCAAAATTGGATCTTACCAAATTATGACCAAGTATACGAGATAAATACATTTACGACCAAGCGAAGTCCTAAGCTATGTTTATACCTCTTAAGAGGAAAACGTACACTTGAAACAGTCTAAATACATTTATACCTACATACAAAGTCGACACTATATACCTCATTCGGGTTTCCGGGCCGCCGAGACTCACTGAAGGCGAGATAGTTACGAACAAAATCTCGGTCGACGATGAATACCGGAATGAACTCGGTCCCTCCACCCAATCTATGAGGGCGGCACCACCTCGGCTGCTCGGTGCATTCTCGACACGATCATGGCGGATTCGGTTCGGGAATGCGATCCTATACCCGAGGCGCACCTCGACCTCGCGAGCCTAACTCGGGCGAACCATGCCCTTTCCCCGAGCGATCGCCCTTCCACCTCGACTGCTGCTCGCGCTCGGCCACGTCTCCGACACGCCGCCCGTCCTCTAAATACACCTCTTTCGGTGGACCCATTAGACGAACACTTCGGCATGATCGGTAGCCGCCTCCTCCTCGAGCTCTTCAATTATTGGACCGAGGCGCCCGTAGGCGTCTTTGCGGATTGGGGCATCGTCGTTCTGAACGATCTCGTACATTTGCATGTATTTCGGATAGAGTCGGCGGTCTTGAAACTTCTTGCTATTTGGCCCTCCTCATCCTCGATACCATGCCTCCGCCAACAAGCTCGAACTCGGTCGTCGGCCAGATATGGTAGTTCCACGGTCCGTGGATTACTTTCTCATACTCGCATGCTCTTCCGAGATCCGAGCCAACTCTCCGTCGTCGGCTCAGCTGCCTCGCGTTACATCGATCGCCCTTGGATCACATCTGCGGATAAATCGGCTCCACGGACTTGAGATGTGTAATCCTTAACTTTAACGCCTCATTCTCGATGAGGCGGACCACTTTGAGTCGACCTCATGTAACCATTTGATTCGGTGATGATACCGGTGACGTCCATGCCGGCGAGAACCTGAGTCAGCTCGGCAGACCGACTCCTCCAGTGCATCACCTCTTCATCCTTCTCGGCAAGAGCACCTCGGACTTCTTTCAGCTTTGTTAGCAACTCATGATCGAGTCCGAAGTATTGAGATGAGGAATGCTAGAAATAAGACAACACAAGGCATTTTAACAAGATATGTCTATTATTCAAAATGGAAGTTTATACAACACGAGGTCCTATCGACCCCGGCAAATCAGCCTATTACATTAGGTCCACTGACCTCAGGCTCATTGCCGGACTCTCCGGCCTCTCTGCCGCGCGCTGCTGCTGCCTCCGCCGGTTGCCGATCTCGGGAAGGTGGCCGATCTCCCAAGGAAAGTCCGACCTCGGACTGCCGCCTCGGTTTCAGCCCTCAACTCAGCAAGGAATGCTTGAAGCTCCAAGTCTTCATCTTCCTTGCACCGAGTTACGGCCTCCGCCGTCAGGAGTGAGGTAGAAGATGCCAAGGCATCCACCACGGGAAAAGAGGTCGCCCCAGCGATTATGCGAGCATAATTCTTGCATACCTCCCGATGGTCGACCTCAACCCAACCGTGTTGGGCCTTGTCAAAATCTGGTCTCTCGGCCGCCAACTTCTCTAGGTGGGCACAAATCACCTGCGGCCTCATCACAGCGGCCAGGTCGGAGATGAAAGAGGAAAAACTCTCCGACTCGATAAGCTGTTTGGCGAAGGCCCTCGACATAGGTCCTCGCCCGCCAGACAAAGGCGCTGTCTGCTGTGACCGACCTCCTCTCGACCTCGGCGGCCTCCTCTTGCGCTCTCGCTTGCGGCACGCCACTCGCAAGGCCGGTCTTTCTTCTTGAGGCACTCTCGGTGCCATCTTTGCCACTTGGCTCCTTGACTTCGCCTTAGCAAGTTCGGCGTCATACAGCAAGATCCGGTCTGCGGATTCACCGCGGACCTCGGTTGTCCGCGGCGATCCTTCTCCATGGCCTCATATCGAGGCGCCTCAACAACAAGCCCGGCCATGCGGTGCATCTCACCTGCCATCGAGGCCGCATCCTGAATATGGAACAATTAGCAACACGTAACAACAAACTTACAAGGAGAAGAGTAGCGACTTATACCTTTGGGAAGGATAAGGGAGTGCTGGAAGCCGGCACCTCGGGCAGAGGCTGGCCATGGACCTCGATCTCCAGCGTCGGGCCCGAGGTTGTCTGAGGACCGGTCATTAAGTCTTTCAGTGCGTCCACCACCACGGGCTGTTGGGTGGACTCGCTTCGTCTCGCCTTCTTCCTCGCGGGCTCCCTTCGTTCAGAGGATGCAGGGCGCGGTGAGATCGGCACATTGACTTCTCTGGTAGGGTCAACCTTCACTGCATACAACATGAGAATTTCATTAGCACCACAAAATCAGACGAGGGAAATAAAGATAAGAAGGTTGCCCTCACCCAAATCAGACCCTGATACTGGAGCTTCTGACCTATAAACACTCAACCCAGCATCGTTCAAGTCATCCTCGGTATAATTGATCGATAGGATCTCACCCATATCGTTCAACTTCCTCCATAGGGCCGTGGGATTAATTTTCACATCCTTCATCGCTCAGAGGCCCCACTCATACCTCGGATACCCCGGCCATGAGAAAAAGTATCTATTTTGCCAAGGGATACCTTCATGGAGAAGCTATTTTAAACTTGAGACGAGGTGACGGTAATATACTCCTCCAATAGACTTGATCTTAAAAACGCATCAAGACTTGAAAGAACTCTCGCCTATGCCATAACAGCCAACCCTAGCCCAACCCGACCTAATAGAATTGGAGGTCGGTTGGCATATAGGGATCAAAATACTCTTGAAAGCTAAGGAAAATGGGGAAAAGGAAATCTAAGCCCAGCTATTAAGCTATCTACAAAATGGTAATAAACCCTCCGAGGGCCATCGCCTATCATTGGGTTTCGTGAAGCACCACCATGCATCCTCCGGGATGTGGTATTTCTCGACAACCACCAAAAGCTCCTCTATCGTCAAAGTTGATCTCGCCCATCAATCCGAGGCCATCCCATACCGAAGACACTTGGTGAAACCACAGAACTAAGTCCTATGGATTTACTGGCGGTTATGGCATATATAATCCTCACATTGGGATCTTGGCGGCCGAACCAAGCCGAACCGAGTTATCGAGCGAGAAGAGAATGAGAAGGTGAAGAATACATACTTACTTTTTCGGAGGCGGGATTTCGATTTCTTCAACAAAGTGTGAAAGAGGAATTGGGGATTTCTAAGGTTATACTCTCGGATTCAAGCGTCGTAGGAGAAAATGAGCAGTTGCCTCTTTTAGACCTATTTATAGGATAAATGGCGCTAAAATCTGCCGTTTCGTTTATCACACGTGCTATCTACGATTGGATGTGTGGCCCGCCGCCACGCTTTTGAAGTGCCCACTACCGCTGGCGGCGTATGGCGTACTCTACGGAAAGCAGACCGCCCGGTCGATCACGTAATGATTACTACGAGCTCGAAAATCGGACTACGACCATGTCCTTATACCAGCAGAAGTATTTCAGGTCGGACCTCGACCTCCTCCTGACATCGGACCTCGACTACCGCTAGTCTAATCACGTAATGATTTTGACTTCGGGCATCGGGTTGCGCCCCATGTCCACCTCGGACCAGCTGAAGTATTTCAGGTCGGACCTCGATGTCCTTTTAAAAAAAAAAAAGGAGCCATACAGCAAAAGACAAACCTTCAACGAAAACTTCAGCCAAGTAATATCCCGCCTCGGCAAAGCACATTCTCCGCTCACCCGGCAAGGCTATTCCTTGACTTTTCTGGAGGGCTATGATAGGATATGGCCCAACCTCTCGAGCCCAACAAGGCCCCAAACGAGTGGGCCTAACCTAATGTTGCCTACTCGGTTACGCCTAAATGACGATCCCCAAACCCAATTATGGGTAACTGATAATGAGGTAACAGTAGAAATCATGGGTAATAATGGTGGAGATCATGGTCGGTTATAGGAGAATGATGAGCCCGCCAATCAAGGGATTCGTGGCAAGGTTTATGTTTGTGTATAAATAGGAGTTAGATTGAGGGTAAAAGGGTTAGCAAATTCTTGAATCTGGAGCCCTTTGAGATACTTGCAGAATCGAATTATAGTAAACATCTTGAGGATCATCTCTCCGTGGACGTAGATCTTATTCTTGATCGAACCACGTAAAAGTCTCTCGTGTTCTTTCTTGTTTTATAAATCTCAGATACTAGATTTATCGATCGTGACCGATGTGAACCACGTTGTGGCCTGGAGAACCTAAGGGGCCCCCAACTTTTTTGCAAAAATACTATATATATTTAGTATGTAAAAATATTTTAAAGAGGTGGTGTAGTATGGTGGATAGCAGTCTTTCTTCAACTGAGAGGTTACGAGTTCGAAACTCGGCTCTTGCGTCTCTTTCCTTTTTTTTAGTTTCTTCAGTCCTTCTTTCTTCTTTCCTTTTTTTTTCTCTCTATTTCTTTTTTTTTTTTTAGTTTCTTCAGTCCTTTCTTCTTTCCTTTTTTTTCTCTCTATTTCTTTCTTCTTTTTTTCTTTTCTTGGCGTTTGTTTTCCCTTTTTTTCATCTTCTCTCTTCCTTTTTTTTTTCTCTATTTCTTTCTTTCCTTTTTTTCTCTTCTATTTCTTTCTTTTTAGTTTGTGCTTTTTTTCTCCTCTCTATTCTATTTATTCTCTTTATTTTGGGATCTTTTTTTTCTTTCTTATATAATTTATTTTATATTGATAAAATAAAATATGTATATAAATAATAACATTATATATGTGAATTAACTCTTAACTAAACATGTGTTCTCTCTCTATAGATATTTAATATTTTATAACTAAATCTATTATAGTCTAATAGGTTATGATTTTCATCTCTCATTTAGGAGATCGTGGTTGATCTCTTAGCTACATATTTTCCTTTTCTTTTCCTATACTTATTTTCCTTTATCTTTCTTTTTCTATAGTTTGTTTTATGTCGATAAAATGCTATTTTTTTATAATTTATTTTATATTGATAAAATAAAAGATATATGCAAATAATAAAGTTTTATATGTGAATTAATATTATCAATCAAATTTCTAAAAGAATTATAATAAACTCATTATATTATTTAAATTTATTATTATTTTATAATTTTATTTTAAAATATTATTTTATTATCTTTTAAAATTATTATTAATTGGGCCCCTGTGAAATATTTCACAGCTCATATGGTCATAACGGGTAGCACATGGGATGATCATGATTTTTGCAGCCCATTAATCCTTAATCAATGCTCTTTACTTACGCTTGGGTTATGTTAATTAGGGGTGGGAAGCGGTTCGGATTCGGTTAATCGAACCAAAATTTCATAAATTTCAAAACTAAACCGAACCATTTATTAAGTTTATTAACGAAAATCACAGCGATTATTGCGCTTCGATTTTTGATTAATCAAAAAATCAAAAAAGAATCTATAATTTTTTATTTTAACTACGCAACTATATTAAATAGTCTAAATATTATATAGTTACTATTGAACTAAATTATGATAAAGTAATTGTTGGAAGCAATTTGTAGTTTTATGTGGTTAGTTTCAAATAATTTATTTAATTACTTTCATTTATTAATTAATCTATTCAATCTATCATGCACATACTTTAAAGTATTGATATCCGACGACTATGACTATTATAAATTTTCTAGCCACTAAAATGAAAAAGCCACATGATCACTGAACTCAAACCTATTATTTATTTTTTGGGTAATTCTATTGAATTTTACCTATAAATAAAGACTCGAATTTTATTTATTAATCTTTTATGATGAGAACATAATTATAAAAATAAAAATAGATTTTTGGTTTTTCGATTATTGATCGTTCGGTTATCACTAACCATATATATATATATATATATATATATATATATATATATATATATATATATATATATATATATATATATATATTATCGCTAATCGGACCAGTAAATCGAATAGGTGCGATTTTGGTTCGATTCGGTATTAACAGTGTCATCGAAAACAGCATCACTCTCTGGCGCCTAGCCCAACCCTAATGTTAATCTCAAATATTGTGTATACTGTGCTCTTCTTTCCTCCTCTTCTTAATTTGCAACAAATTATATATATAGCTTCTTAATTTGTCTTTAGCTCAACGTTTTTTTGTCACAATGATTCACTTCTGTCCAAATTTACATCCAAAATAGTGAGTGTTGAATACTACAAACAAGTATTAGTATTAGATTTTTTTTGTTTTAGAAGGAAAGAAATGTAAAATATTTTTTTTGAGAAGATCAAATAATTGTTAAATGACATAATTTCGCTTCAAACAGTCACAAAATATTAAATTTGCAGTATCAAATCTGGATTGAAAAATTGATTTGATAGTTTTGTAATTCAAGTTAAGAGGATTTCTACTCTAGTCTCAAATCCAACGACTAATGATTGAGTCTTTTGGAGTTTACGTCGCAAGAAAATAAAATTGATTTCTTTAATGCTAACAATAATACCAAAATAGATATTAGTTCGTAATTTTGAATACGTCACAAGTACAACACTAAAAAAATGAGGTAAAAATACTAATTTCCCTATATTAATCACTTCAACCCAATAAGAGTATTTTACAATCATCCCTCAATTGACTTTTTCTGCTTTATATATTCACCCAAATTACATATTTGTTGCCACGTATTTAATTCGGAAACAATCAGACCCTATCGTTTCCAACCATTACTTAGCCTGCAATCAGCAAATCGCTCTCAAACGGACACGACCGGTAAATCAAACAGATCTTTCTCTAAACTGGAAACTTTAGGGATTGATAGAGAAACAGAAAAGAGGATGTCTTGCTGTATAATCTTTTGCGAGATCCTACTCGCAATCTTGCTCCACTGCTCTCGGTGTTTGCCTCCGCCATGGCTGCTGCACGGTAAGCTGATTTTACTTCTCACAAGCAAGCAACTGTCCTCGTTATTTCTGAAGATTGATTGGATTTTGGACATTCGTTTATTCAATTTGGCCGCAGGTGGAGTTCTTCATTTGCTTGGTGTTGACTATTTTGGGGTATATACCTGGGATCATCTACGCTCTCTACGCTATTGCCTGCCTTGATCCTGATAGATTCCGTGGAGAGTACTATGTGCTAGCATAATTTTTCCTTCGTTTTCTATTCTTCGGTATTGTTCTGTATGCTACGTGATGAATTGTGTTACTTCAGTGTTATTTATTGTGTAATTTTTATGTGAATTGATGAATGACGATCGAGTTTCTATTGGTTAATTCTAGTCTGATTCGTCAATTGTGCTACCTTTTGAATTCATAGTTATGATCTTGTTGGAGTTATATGATACTTTTACGGTTTGTAAGATTAGGGTTTTGGTCAATGATGTAGAAGAGACAGAGAAGCATTCATCATTTGTAAGTTTCTTCTATTAGAATATCAAGAAATGTAGAATTTGGTTTTCCAGTGGCTAAAGATTAGTTTTTCCAGCATTAGCACAGCTAGCCTTCTCCCTTTCAATCATAGACCAGAATCAGGAGTAAACAATACATGGTATGCAACTTCCCCTGGATATAGTAATCTGACCACAATTGGAGATTTGTCCATTTAATTTAGCGAATGCGGTAAGATTTTTGAGGTGATTATATTGACAATTTGGGGAATTTTGATGTTGTGGTCTAGTAAACACGAGCTGTAGGTCAAATATATACTGGCATTATTCAAGTCTAATTTTCCTCGGTTTTCTTATACACTCCGTTGTTGTGAGGGTGTAACTAAGACTATGGCTGCTGCTTTGAGCTGATTCATTCAGCTGCTCTTGGCTCTTGCAGCTCTACTTTTAGTTTGATTGTCAACATTTTGAACCACTCCTTTTGTCTGTAAACCTGATCTTCACATGTATTATGTTTAATTACGCCCTGTAGTTTTCAACGTTTTGAAGACTAATTGGCACAGGTTTGATGTGGTAAATCTTTGCAAATTAATTAGTTTCTTTCGAATCTGATTGATTTTAGGTTTTTAGTTTTGCTCCAGCTATGTTTCCAGCTCAGTACATATTGATACTGGTTTTGAGTCTATGTTGTGGATTGTGCCTCCAGATTCTGGTAATTATTTGACATTTTCACTTACAAAATGCTTTCCTCCTTTCATGATTTCTATTTAAGGAGTACTAACAGTTATATTTTGGTTCACCTGATCTATTTGAGTAAATTATGGGATTTATTATTTCATTTGTATCATCCGTGATGTCTAAATTTGTGATATGAAGCTCTTTTGTGAGCTGGGCAGATCCAACTTTTGATGATGAAATACCTCATTACATTTGTGGGCCTTGATGTTGATACAGTGTCGTTGATGAGCATTGTGACGAGGCTTAAGTAATCCCATTTGGGCGTCAACGCAATAAACCAACTAGGGTGAAAACAATTGGGAATTCTTTCTAATTTAATGGGAATAGCTTCAATGTATTCATAACCCTACGAGGCTAATCTTCTCAACCAAGGAGAAAACCCTTCAGTCCAAGCAAATTCATGATTACACGACTAAGCAAAGCTAGCTAGTTCATACCGACAATGAATTTTTCCTTAAAAATTAGTCCCGTCACTTCTTTAAGATCATTGTGAAGCACCAAACTAGTAGGATTTGTGTCATAAATTGTCTCCACCTCAAGAATAGAGTGGAAAATATGATGGCAGGTCTTAAAATCGAATTGAGACGCTTGGCTAAGGCAGCGGCCTTGGTGCTGTTAGAGTTCGCACAACTCCAAAACAAAGTAGTGGGAAATATATTGGGATAATATTATGCAACAATTTGAAGAGATTAGAAGTAGTGGGAAATATATATTGGGATAATAGTCTATAATGTCCCATTGTTTTCTCAAAGTCTCAAAAATGTCTCAATGTTTAGAATATTATACCCAGCATTTACCTAAAGTCTCAAAATATCCCAATCTTTGCTTAAAGTTTTAGATTATACATTTTTTTAGAATCGAAAAATCAACGCGAAGAATCGGAATTCGACATTTGTGACTCGTTCTATGCATTTGAGTTTTTATTTTTTGTGCAAAGACTATTAAAGAAAGAGTAGACAATTTCAGACCTCAAAGAACAATCGTATATAATGACACTTCAGAATATCTCATAATATCATTAATGAGTACATTATTTTTTTTGTACACTTGACGAGTGATATTGGTTCATCAATATTCGATTGAAATACATGAACAACCAACAATTTAACATTAAATAAAGAAATGAACAACAAATCTTCACGAATTTAACTTAGTTGATTAAGAGTTTTAGCAGATTTGGAATAAGAAATCAACAACAAAACAAAAGGCAAGGTGAGCTTGAATCCACGTCAAGTTCTGACTAGCTATATTGGGCTTTGATCTTAAAAAATTAGATTGAAATATTTTTAAGACTTTAGACAAACATTGAGTGCAAAAATATAATTTTTTGAATGTTAGGCTACTCGGACACGGGTACAAATACGGATGGCAACGGATCCAGGACCCGGTCCAGATCTGTGGATCCAGATCCATTTTTAAAGATCTGGATCCTCAAAAATCTGGACCCGACGAATCTGGACCTGGGATCCTGGAACATATATCAATATTTCGGATCTGGATCCGAGTTTAGATTTTAAGACCGGATCCGATCCGGATCCGGCCCGTGGACCCGCCAATTATATATATATATATATATATATATATATATATATATATATATATATATATTATTTTATTATAATTAAATTAGTTAACCTAAATAATTTTTATTCTGCGTCTACGCCATTATTCCCAATTTTCCATTCCAAAATACATTTAGTTATATATATATATATATATATATATATATATTATTTTATTATAATTAAATACATAACCACAACTTACAACTCTTCAATTTTCTTTTCAAATTATTCCAAAACAAATATGTTCCAAATTTCATTACAAATACTCTCAATTATGTATCTATCGGCATTCACGTGGTCGCATCACTTACACCATCGACGATCGAGTTGTTTGTTCTTCCTCTTTATAGTAAATTTGTAACTAACGTCTTCCAAAATAGTGATAATTGTAGAAATTCTAAATAATTATTATAGTATTATTATGCATTTAGATTATTATGGTGTTCTTGTGAATTATAGTTGATTAGAATTTATTTTAGAAGCAAAACATATGGATCCGGATCTAGACCCCGGGCCTGTGGATCTTATGGATCCGGATCTAATTTTTGAGCCCATGGATCCGGACCGGATCCCACCAAAGCAAAAAAATCGGATGCGGATGCGGACCTAACCGGATCCGATCCGGATCCGACCATTGCCATCCCTAGGTACAAAAATACAAACTTTCTAAAATTTCGCAAGACTATAGATAAGCGTTCGGAAATTTGAGACCATTACCTCAAATATCTTTATAGGACGTTGCTCTTTTATATGTTCTGTTGGCTACGGTTAAAATTTCAAAATTATCTTATACAGTCCTCTGTAAAAATGTTAGAAATATTAATACATCAATTCTAAATTTTGTAAAGAAAAAATCGCAATTCCATATATATATATATATATATATATATATATATATAGGGGAGAGATCATATGAGAATAGTTATTTGTGTGAGAAATAAGAATGAATTTCAACCTTTTAATTAATTAGATCTATGGTCTAGATTAGATCATGTAAATGCTGTAATTTTTCATTCAGTGTGCTATGATTTAAGCTTTAATCGATTTTAATGAGGATAGTTTTGTAATTTTAGGTGATATAAAAATGGTAGTTACTAAAATTATGAGATTAGATATTTAATGGGTTTGATATGGTCAGTTTTTCTTTCTCGTTTAGTATCTTTATACCTTTTCTCGTTTAGCTATATATTTCAACTTGTTACATTTATGCAATATTATATAAACGTTATGCTACACATAATAGACATTGTGCAACAAATCCACACAACACATATTACGGCTTCAAATAATTTACAAATTAGTTGTATTACGTGTGCAACATATAATATGAAAATATGCTATGCATAGCATATATAATGATATATCATGTGCTATACTTATAGATAATATGCTACAATTATATCAAGATATGATATAGAAATTTGATAAGTGTTAAACATATATAAATAATGTGTAAATATAAGTATGTGCTATATACATGTATTTCATATGCTATATGTTATATAAAATTCAAAAAACCTATATATGGTAGTTCCTAATTTTATGGGATTAGATAATTAATGGAATGGATATGGTTAGTTTTATTTTCACGTTTAATATGTCTATTCCTAAGATATGATATACAAATTTGTTAGGTTGTATATATAATTTTTGTGTGCTACACATATATAATTATATGCTATAACTAAAACAAGATATGATATACAATTAAAAACGATTTCTCTTTTTTTCAGGAAGATGGAAAGATTTGCAGCATATCTTCTCATAGATTGTGTGTTATATTTATTTTGCAATTCACATTTTTACCCTTGCACGATTTTTTTCAATATGAAATTGTGAATCAGTTTTTTTAGCAACTATAATTATGGACGAAATTTGGAACATTGATTGTATTAGAATCAATGGATGAGATTTATTCTTATTTCTTACACTTAATACCTTTCTCACCATAACCTCCCCCTATATATATATATATATATATATAGAGTGAGGTTCAAATAAGAACCAATTTTAACGTGAGAACTAAGAACCACGAAAATTTTTATGAACAAAATGAATTTGCTATGAAAGTTAATGAATCATTGGGAAAGTTCTTGAATCAAAAATTGAATTTTCACTCGAGGTTGAATCCCATGAGAGCGAAAATTCCATTTTTTGGATTCGATAACTTTCCCAACGGATTCATCAAGTTTCACACCGAATTCATCATTTTTGGTTCTCACGTTCTCACATTAAAAATGGTTCTTACGTTAACCCTCCCCTATATATATATATATGGGTGTGTTATGGTGATAAAGCTTCTTAATGTAGGAAATAAGAATAAAAATATAAGTCTAGCACATCTTTCATATTTGGGTAGCACAATTAGAATTACTATATTGCACATGTTAGTTTAACATATATTTCATCACTTCGTAGCACGTATGCTAAATATATTAGTTTAACATATCTTTCATTGCAGCGTATCATAAGAAGGGTTCTAGTGCTGCACAGTAATCCGATAAAATACAAAGTTGTAGCATAACTGAAATTAAATCTCAACCATTGATCAAACAAATCAAAGGTCTAGATTCATTTTGATTTCCTACCAAATTATCATTTCCTACATGAATCATCTCTTATATATATATATATATATAGAGAGAGAGATGATAGATCAAATAGTACCCGGGCTAGAGATAGTATGTTATACTCAATCTCATCCATTCATCTCATAGATTCTATGGTTGAGATTTTTTCGATCATTTTATGCTTAATTTCGTTGATTTTCGTTATAGTAAGGATAGATTAGTAATTTGATTTGTTATGTGATTGCAAAAAAAAACTATGTATTTAGTTGAATTAAATAATGCATTCAAATGAACAAAAAAATGCATGTAGTTGAACACAATAATATATGTAGTTGGAAGCTCACGCCCGACATGCGCTCGTGCTGCGTCGCTCCGGCGCTTCCTTCGCCTTCGTTGGCCAACAATGCATTTTATGTTTTGTTAAATGCGTTGACATATTTTGATCAATGCATGGGCGTGCTTTGTTCAATGCATGAGCGTGCTTTGTTCAATACATGTTTGTGTTTCGTGGAAACATGCGGTTTATGTTTTGTTCAATGCATTGACATGTTTTGATCAATGCATGGGCGTCTTTGTTCAATGCATGAGCGTGCTTTGTTCAATGCATGTTTTTATTTTGTGGCAATATGTAGTTTATGTCTTGTTCATGCGTTGTCGTGTTTTGTTCAATGCGGTTTCATGTTTTGTTCAATGCATTTTTATGATTTTCGACAACAAATCTTTCATCCATCATTCTCTGTTAATTCCATCGTCTCTTTTCCTGATTATCGACGAATTCACCGTGAACCACCGTCATAGCCACCATATTTGTCGATTCTTCAATCATCTATCAAATTTATATTCTATTTTTCTCAAAATCCATCAATTTTGTTCTCAAATTTTTTCTTTTTTCTTTCAAAATCATTGTTTGTTGTTGTTTGTTTATATTCTTTGTTGTTCGTCGGTCTTTGAGTAAATGGTCTCGGTGTCGTTCGTTGCCACCAAGGAGAAGAAGAAGGTCGATTGATTCTTCAATTTTGCCTCTTGCGAAAATAATAAAGAAAAGAAAAGGAATCATCGCGTGTCGGTTTGTGGTGCGATCACGTATTCAAAATGTGTGGTCTAGATTGAATCTACATCTTATCGAGGATCGGTGACTACAGAACCCAACTCTATATATATATATGGAGTTGATTAAATGAAACTACATCTTTTTGTAAATTATTCATAAGACTGACAAAGATGATGTACAGAACGGTATAAAGTTGTGTATAACGAAAAACTTTCTAAAATTATTTTTTTGTGCAACAGTTTTAGAATGTTTTCGTTGTGCATAACTTTATAGGTTTTGTTCATCAATTTTATACATAGGTACATAATTCTCAAGTTCTCAAAAAGATGAGTTATCACTGGATCCAACCATATATATATATATATATATATAAGTGTTGGATATAATAAGAACTATCTTTTTTAGAATTTAAAAACTATGCACAGACATATATAAAATCGATGAACAAAATCTATAAAGTTGTGCATAACCAAAATATTGTACAACAAAAAAAATTTAGAAAATTTTCGTTGTGCACAATTTTATATCGTTTTATGCATCATCTTTATCGTCTTATGCATAATTTACAGAATTTGTAAAAAAATATGTAATTCTCATTTGATCCGATCTATATATATAAAAGATTATCCGATAGGTGAGATTGTTCCGTAAACGAAGTGAGTAGCAAGTTGCAACGTAGATTCGATCCGCTCTCCCAGAAATGGATGAGGAGAAGGAAACGGACAGTCGAACCACCGAGTCCGCGGCCGCCGACTGGGCCGAGTTGACTCACGAGTGCCTCATCAACATCCTCTTCCGCCTCTCCCTGGAGGACCGATGGCGGCGAGCTATGCGCGTCTGCAAGGCGTGGCATCAAGCGTGCAAGGATCCCTGCCTCAGTTCGGTGCTCGATATCGAATCTCATTTCGGCTCCTCCAATGAATTGCCCCGCTTCTGGGCTCCTGAGTTCGAGCGGAGGGTCGATAATATGCTCCGATCCGTCGTCATTTGGAGCTCGGGCGGCCTCACTGAGATCCGCGTTAGGCATTGCTCAGATCGATCGCTCGCCCTTGTTGCCAAAAGGTATCCCTTTTTTATGGTTGATATTTTTAGTTGTTTGGATTTCCTTAATTAAGGTTGAATTCATCATTTCGTGCGGTGCTTGATATTTTTTCTTTTCGGGGATTTTATTAATTCAACGTTTTTATGTTTTCCTTGGTTCTAATTTGTTGATTAAACTCGACTTGCAGATAATTTATTCTTAATTTCTGAACTCCAGGCTTTTGCTTGTGGTATTGAACCTTTTTATTTTATTTTTAAGAATCGATTGCTTGATTGTGGATGTAGTTTTGGAATTCATTGATTGGAAGCATGTTTCTGTTGATAATTGGATATGCTATCATAGTTCTTTGTTCCGTGAACTGATTGAGCTGACTTGAAGAAATTTGAAAACATGTCTCTTCAATTGAGAGGTTTCATTTTGTTCAAGTGATTCCTGAAAGTTCCATTTTTTCACTACTAATTTGAGAGAGTTTTTCACATATGGTGCGAATCTGCTTAGGCTTACTTTTGTAGTCAAATTTGATGTAGATGATTGTAATTTGCTCTCAAAATTCGTTGATATGAGGTTTGATATGGATTGGAATCATGGAATTTATTCTGAGATAGTAATTGGCATTATACTGTGCAACTCATGTCCTTGATTGCTATATACTTGTTCCAAAGATCTAATGTCATTTTGTCCAATTATGTCTTAGTTTGTAAAGAATATCTTTGCCATAGCTTTCTTGTAAACGGCTCAAAAGGTGAATAAAACTCTTATGAATGTACCTCAAGCACTTTGAATATAATGGAAGCTGCAAGCTTGTTTAGTTATATAGAACTCTTTGTAGCACATCTTAGCTTTTATCTTAACAGACTGGGCAACTTTCATTTTGTTCTGTCGTGCATTTTGTTTTGTTTTCAAACTATATATTTTGGTCCATTGCTCTGATTATCAATTATACACAGTAGTCTTCACGATCTCAGTTAGACATAAGAGAGATGTAAATCAGTTACTGGCTGAGTTTGCTTTATTTGATAGTTATCTTGATGACTTGTAGTTAACAATTTTGATATATCATGGTAATGACGCAGCTGTAGTTTCCTATAAAGTAGGCTATCTGAGAATGTCGACTCTTGTATGTTTGCATAAGGTGTGCTCTTGTTATTAGATTATTTGTTGGTTGGTCCATTGTTGTATAATATACATATAACATATTTCACTTTGTTGCGTTGCCGATCCACTGGTAATGTCCATAAGCATATGATAGAAACTTTTGTTTTGTGATTTTCAGGTGCCGAATCTTCAAATTCTTTCTATCAAGAGCTCTCCTCATGTTACTGATGCAATCATGGCGAAATAGCATCTGGCTGCCCCAAGATCAAGGAGCTTGACATCAGCTACTGCTACTGAAATATCGAACAAATCTCTGGCAGTCATAGGCTCTTGTTGTCCGGACATGCATATGCTCAAGCGAAACTTAATGAACTGGTTGGATCCTTCCCAGCATGTCGGAATCGTCCCCTTTGAATATCTCAATGCCTGTCCTCAGGATGGGGATGCAGAAGCTGCCGCCATCTCAAAATTCATGCCTCATCTTCTCCATCTTGAACTTCGGTTCTTGAAGCTGACAGCTAAAGGGCTTACTCTCATCTCTGAAGGGTGTCCGGACCTGGGTATGTCGACTTATCTGGGTGTGCAAATGTGACTAGTCGAGATATCGCTAATGCATCTTCAATCTGAAGAAGTTAAAACTATCAAGAAGCCCAACTTTTATATCCCAAGGTCGGTTTACCACACAGAAAGATATGGGCATTGGCAGCTGTATGATGAGCGGTTTCAAACGGATGTATTCAGAATTTGATGGAGATGAAGGTGCAACGAGAGGTTATGTTTCTCTATTTGATGTATATATATATTGTTGAACCCAGCTTCTGGAGTGTTGTTTGTATCTGAAACTTGTAACTCATGGTCTTCTTTATTTTATATTTATTACTTCTTTCTGAAATTTGCTTCTAAATTTTATAATTTGTTTGGTCATATTCTTGAGGTATTCATCACTTAAATCCAACAGTAAGCCTTGAAATCTTAATGAATGCTTTTAATGTGACATTTCTTCATTTTCAAACCATTTTTTGCTTTAATTTGTTTCGACTAACTATTAGTAAGGAATTCAATTCCTCATTACAACTAGAGACAACAACATGAACCTCAAAATTTGATTTTGTATAAAGAAAAAGGTGTAGAAGTAGACGAGTGGCTGCAGATGCCAGAAAACAAACTCAAAATTGAAGTAGGAAGAAGCAACTGACAACCATAGAAACCCAGAAATTGATAACACCAACAGGTAACTCAGCGGCTCCATTCTTGGTTTGTGACGGAATTCGTTATATGTTCTGACCCTCCATTAGCTCCTCTAAGGGCATGAAGAACAGCTTCTGCGCCTCTTGCTCTCGTCTCCTGCTCATCGTTTCTGGAAACTGATTTCAGATCCATATCTGTTGAAACTTGCGAGTGTAGTTAGAAACATACAGAAGAAGCAAAGGATATGGTAGCATACCTGTTTCAGTGGAACGGCAAGCCACCAAAGCAGTGGCTAAGAAGAGGAGCAACGAAAGTGATTTCAGCTTCATGGTGGGATTGTGCTGGGGTGATAGATCGTGTTCTTTTCTTGAATGGTTGCTGCTATTTTATAATAATAATAATAAAGAAAAGGATAGTGATGAATGTTGGGGGATGCAGAGTAAAGTAGGTGTGGGAAGGATGAAGAATAAAGGAAGATGATTCACGTGGTATGCAAATGCAAGAGGATACATGCATGCAAACGTAACACTTGCATGTTTTCTTCTTTTGGTTTCTTGCTTTTCTTTTCTTTGTTTTGGTTTGGACAATTTAAAGAGTCGAGTCAGAGAAGGAATCTGCAGCAGTCAGTTAAGAGCTTACACAATGGTGCTACCAATTCCAAATATTAGTTTGTTACATCAGTGCAGCCTCTACTAAAAATTTAACTCCAATAATAATATCTCAAAACAAATTATTTATAGGTTCCACTATCTTATTATTTAACATTTATATATTGTAATATTGTACTTTTATAAAACAATGAATCAAAATAGAAAAATAATAAAATAATTCTGATACCTAGCACCACTTTGCTACCCACCTTTATTATCTGGAATGTCAAGATTTTAATATTTATAATGAAATTTTTTGGAGACATCTAAACAATGAGACCTTATCTGTATAAGAGAGAAGTTAAGGTTCAATCTATTGCTCATGTTGGGTCCGAGAACAAAGTGTCGGTGTATGGGAGAAATACATCGATTGAAAACTTTCGTAAATTTTTTCAGATCTTTTCAAGAGTGACCAAGTCATCTAATGAGTCAATGACGATATGAGTATTATACAATCTAACTTGCAACGACTCGATATGTGTGCGAAAGGTGATGGAGCAAGGTTGAACTTACTCCACTCAAAAGCTTGTTCGAATGTATTAGATCGAAATAATCCAAGCAAGGAAGAGTGGAAAACATCAGATTCAACTCTGAGAACTATAGATGTTGAAAGTAAAGCAAAGCAAAACATCAAGTATCAAAATAGTAAACGACACAAAGGTTTTTATGTGATCGAGAGAAACTCCTCCTACATCCACAACATGATGAACAAGTGAATCCCTTGGTCTCTAAAATAGATTCCTTGTTTTATACTTCCAAGTGAAGTTACTTCAAATCTCATCCAACTTGAGATATTCCGTCCTTGGATTATTAGGCCATGACCTCTATCATTTTGCTTTCACCTAGTTCACCTTGGGGCTACCCGCAACCATTGCTTTCAGTAGCTACACCTTGTTATCTACTCCAACTTCATTCTAAATTCCATCATCATCAAGACTTGGTTAGAACTACATTTTCAATTATCTCGAGTGTGTCCTTACAACGAAGAACAAGTCTAAAGATTAGACATACTCATTCTAAGTTCTATTATAGATTTTACAAAGTAAAAGAACCTGACAAAGAAGGACTAAACCTATGTGGTTTCACCATAAGCGAAGTGGTGAGAACATTACACATTTAATAGTAAATCTATCTAAGGCTATTCAAGTTGGATCGACAAATGAAGTTATCGGTTGTATCTTCTTTCTTAAGACATCGAGAGAGAACTCCCATGGTAGGGAGCACATAAGTGCTAGCTCTCGATTTCCACTACCATGGAGATTTTTTCTCTAAGAACTCTCTCTCTGTCATTAGTTTCTTGCTAAACCTACTTGAGTCTTTCTTCTTTGTTCCTTGAGGAAGTCCTATATTTATAAACGATATAACACAAACTAGTCGTTGGAAAAAGCTCGTTTGAAATTCAAATTTAAAGTTAACAAATACATTTGTTTAGACTTGTCGTCTTGTGCTTTGTTGCTTTGTAAATTAGATCAGGTCGTTTGACAATCTTCAACGTATCTGACTCTTCTTCATCAGCTTATGTCTTCGGTCTTAAGTTGGATCCGCATATGATCACATCTTGACTTCCATCGACTTCTTCCGACTTGATTCTTGATTCTTGAGCGCTACAAGATTGTGACCGACTTTTGATACGGATAAACCTTTCGTTGAGTCTTGAGTTCTCACGAACTTCATGTATCCGTCTATCTGAAGACTTAGGTGTTGTCGATCCTTAGTTTCCATAATAATCGGTATATTCATCTATCAAATGCTAAGCCTTTAGATGACATATCTTTACCATTGGTTTACTTTAATGCTTTTTAGTTGTTGAAACTTTAAGCACTTAGTCATTGCCGTGACTTCATCAACTCATTCGTCAGCGTGAGGTTGATTTCCTTTGACAAGTAAACTAACTCTTCTTACGAGATGAATCTTGGTGGGCGCCATCGACTTCAATTACTCTTTAGACAAAGAGTTTGTCAGGCTGGGCACAACTTTTTAAAAGGATTGTTCCACAGACTTAGCATCAGATGACTTGTCATCAAGGGAGATATATTTTCATATATATTTTTATTTAAGATTTTAATATCTAATCAAAACAAACCTCAATCTCAAATTTTCAACAGTTAGTCTTTCCCTAAATTAAAAGAAAGATTTTTTTTTAAATGAAGCTTGGGCATTAAGAGTTCACTTTGTTAGGTTATTACCAATGAATATATTCTTTGGTTGCTAATACTAAAAGAAGGAAGAATAAAATTGGAGAACGATGAAAATTCTATCATTTTTTTATTATTTTCTCCATTTTTCCTAAAATCTTTGTCATGAATTTTAATAAAAGTTGTTGAGTGTATTGTTAGTGGAGTAAGGGTCTCATATTAGCAGTGTTGTGAAAAGCGCCAGAGGCGGGCACCTCGATGAGCATCTCAAGACGAGGCGGCCATAAAACGCCTCGGGGTGGCCGTCTCTCTCTGCAAATTTCGTGCGGGTGAGGCTGCCAGGAGACACTAAAGAGGCGATCAAGTTCAATTTGGTTTTGTAATGCAAAATAGGGTTCAATTTTATATTTTGGGCCTAATTTTTTAGGGACCGAACTAAATCTAAATTCTAAACATTAAAATTAAGAATAAAAAAATGGGAGGGCGGAGTGGAGGGAAGAATGCAGTTACGTAGGCTACGCAACAAACTCTTCTCTCTTAGCCATATCTCTCCAACTCTCTCCTCCCTCACCACCGTAAGTAATCTCCGCTCATGGCGTACATGAACTTGACAACAATCCAGATCAATTTTTCTTTTTTTTCTTCTTCTTCTTGTTCTCATTCATTTTTGCTTAATCCATTAAATAAAAAAAGGATAAATATACTATTGGATGAGATAGTGAGTGAGATGATGCATGTAAAATAGTAAATATATTCCTCATGCCTTCTAAAACTTAAAAGAATTGAATAAGATAACTGTAGAAATTTGAAATTTTTGATAAATTGCTTGTTTATGAACATGTTATATCTTTATTTTGATGTTTTTAAGACTTAAAACCCTTTAATTTAATGTTTGGTTTGCAATCTATTATTTTAGACTTTCTTTATTAATTTTTTTCTTTATTGCCGAGGTTATGCCTCGACCGCCTCGAGCTTACCGCCTACGCCTCGCCTGAGGTAAAACGTCTTAGTTCCGCCTTAAGTTTTTATAACATTGCACGATAGTATAGTGTTAAATTAATTAGTGGTGTACCATGAGTGATAAAAAGTGTAGATAAATAGTGATGTTGAGGTTAATAATGAGATAGTGATGGGCCACGAGTGGTAAAAAGATAAATAAAGGTTATTGTTGAAGATAATAAGTATAAAATATTTTGTATGATAATTTCTATAAATGAAATAGAAAGAAGTTTGGAGGATATATCGAAAAAGAAAACTGAAAATAAAATTGAGAGGGAGATGAAGTATTATGCAAGTGAAATTATGTAATTCAACATTTAAACTAAAAAATGAATCTACGAAATTGTTTTTTTTTATTATCATTATTATTTGAAGACGCGTCACAAGGATTTACATTTCTTATAACTAAGCAAATTGTTGACCATGTATAGCGAGAATATATAAGGAAAAACCATAATCTAACCAAATCTATAACATACATGTCCTAATTAACCAATCCCATAAAAGGATGCGAGAAATACCCAAATGTGTTTATTACCCTTTGAATTTATCAAAATAGCTATGGACAATATTGTTTGCTATAGACAAGCCATTTAATTATGCTTTGTTATGTTTGCTATTAAAAAATCCGTGGATGAAATCCGTTGTATATCGGCTGGAAACGTTTCTCGTGCCATTGCTGGCTTTGTTAGGGGTTTGAGAGATGAAAGATATGCTCTCTTGCCAATGCTAACATTGTCAGGGGTCTGAAAGGTGCAACAATGCCATGTACAAGGACATTATCCTCGATTTTTGATTATGTGATCGTATGCTTTCAAAATGGTATCGAGCTAGGTTTTATTGAGGAATTATTTAATATTTAGCATGTTATGTGTTATCTAACGGAGGAGACTCAAAGTATAAATGGATCCGGACGCTGTCGAGATCACGATGCATGCGGGACGACTCCAATATTTGGAGGCGAACACGGAAATCTAAGCAATTTGCTTAGAGCTTAAGAAAGGGTTGTCGAGATTAGCATTGAGAAAACGACCCCATACATGTGATTCATAAAAATCTTTATGATATGCAATTTCTGGAAGAAAGATTGTTACTCAACGCACAATTCGAGTGGTTGAGAATCATCGAGTATCCATCCACCACACGATTGATGGAGACAAGAAACAAAGGAGCAACATCGACTCCTAGTTACGAGGAGATTTCATCGGATTCCTCAAATTCGGCGAAATTAAGGAGATCGAAGGCGAGTACATTACTATGGCAGCTATGCATATGGCGTTCCACAAGAGCTCGGCGGGATATCCATGGCGGGAGGAGATTCTCACCCCGTTATGGAATATCGAAAGAAGATTGAAGGCCTTGAGCGAGCGGGGCCCAAAACTTATCGAAATCCGGGTGGAATCAAGCTCAAACTATTGGGATGGGCGAAGACAAAGCTTCGCACCGAGAGAATTATCCAACTCTCTAGATCATGAATAAGCTTGAGAGGATTGGATTGAGCGAGTTGCGAGGAGTTAGCAGTCGTTTGCTAACCTCGACATGGTGGACACGAAGATGAACCCGGTATCGAGCGGAACCACCAATTCCACCACAAGGACACGGAAGTTGACCTTATGGGATCAGTGGTCAATATGAGTCGGCCAGGACACGATCGGAATTTGCGCGAGAACAAGCGAGAATCGAGGCGAAGAAAGAAAAATGAGACAAAGAATGCGGGATACCCACATCGGAAGAGCCACCTTAGAGCTATTGTTGGTTTGTATCTTGAAAGCGTATGGTTGAGCTTGTATACAATGTTTCGATTACCACTATTACAATCTCTATCTGAATTGATTACTTGATTGTATATATCGTGTCCCATTATCTCATATATAAGTTAGATCATACGATTGTGTAGAAGATCACGAAGTGCGTATGATTGGTCGAGCTTAATGAGATATAAAAGTTTCACGGTGAGACAACTTGAGGATGAGTTGTCGGTATAAGTCTGCGGTATAGATAAGTGACTTGACTTGGTTACTTGTCTATCTTTGTGCGTCTCGGACGTATTGAAGGATCACGGTGAGATGAGTTCTTCTATCGACCGTAGTGAAGAACACAGATCTCGGTGACTTCTGTTGATCTAAATCTCGATAAGGTATTAGGTGAGTATGAGTTCTTGACCATCACTTGACTTGTTATGGGTGAGGTTATATGTTCTAACCAATATTCTCGCATCTTGGGTGGTGGCGGTGCTTGTATGTCATGCTAGTTATCGTATCAGTCGCGTATCCGTTTAGGATGATGGCGTCCCATAAGGAGCTCAAAGGTTTATTGTACTAAACCTGCGGGTTGAGTTAGCTCAAGTACAATAATAAGGTTGAGTGGTACTACTTAAGAAATGAAGATATTAATTATTTTAAGCGATCGAATCTATAAATAATTAATGGACGTTCGATATCTTAAATACGGGATTCGTAATGTCTAAGTGCAAGCCAGCTCAACTTCGTTAATAAAGGGGTAAGTCGGCATTTATTCTCTAGTGGCATGAATAAATGTTTATAAATTAATTTATGTTACGAATGAACATAAGATAATTAATTTATTTGAGGCCCATCTTTATTCCTTGCATTTGATCCTGGTGGCCCGTCCAGGCCCGTAAGCTAAGCAAAATCGGCGCCCATATGCTCTACAAGGCAAGGATTTGATTCTCTTTATCCTATAAGGATATTATTATATTTATGGGATATCATAGATCCTTTCCATATAGGATTATGGTAATAATCCTTTCCATAAAGGATTATGGTAATTTCTATATGGGATTATGGTAATTTCCATATAGGATTATGGTAATTTCCATATGGGATTATGGTAATTTTCATATAGGATTATGGTAATGCATTATAAATATGAGGTAAGAGATTAAATCTAGGTCGATGATTAATAATCATCATCATTATTTTCGAGAATTTGAGGTTCGTCCTTTGAGAGATTTTCGAAAATTCTTGAGAACTTGAGGGTGATTTTGAAGCATTCTCCATAGATCATCCTCGCTCGACATTGGAGATTGGGCGGCGGGATACGATCCGGAAGGTCAAAGCACGAGTCTCGATCCATTCCGCCTCGGCAGTTGAAGGTAAACACGAAAACCCCATGTGTTGCAATTAATTATATAGGTGCATGCTAGGTATATAATCAATGTATGGTGAATTAAACATCCAAGATAGATCCTCGGGAGAGGGCTAAACATAGTTTTCCTGCACCTATCCATCCCTATGGATTGGCGCTCGACATTGATGAAGTTAACTTCAATGATCGAGAAAATATCATAGATAAATGGGCAGCATCAATGGTTGTTGCGGTACTGGCTGTCATGACCGACCACAATCAGTAATTAGGCCGTGACTTAAGTTGTGGCGTGAGTTAAGAAGAAATTCGATAATCGATAACAACAATTTCGATCGAATATAGTTATCAAAACAATTTATGACATAAATTTTCATCGATAAGAAATCAAACATTTATGGTTCAAAGAAATGAAATGCGATTTCACAAAGGTTGACTTTAAGTTTTCAATTTACAATGAAGAATCGAGTGTAAAAGAACTAATATCAAGAATGTGCATTCTCAATCATGCTTAAACAATGATAAAAATTTTCGATGTTTCAAAGCATGGTTCGACATTGTTTCCAAACATTTTATATATATCATATTGGATTCAACGAAAACAATTACGAACTTTGAGTAAATCCTTGTTCACGAGCATTTCAATGAATCCATGTTTTCGAATCAAGTCGACATTATAACAACAATGCCGAGATCATATGAGCAAAATAAGGACTATCGTCAAGATTATGATCAATTCGAGTAACAAAACTCTTAAGCGGTAAAGGCGAAGTTCGACGAGAAGAGTGGTTGAGAATTATGTGTGAAGACATAACTCTGGGAAACAAAACATGTTGACATGAAATGAATAACCTCAACAATTTATCAATATCATCATGAATCAAATTACTTAGAAACTCCTTTACCGACATTCGATTCCAGCATCCTCTCGAGCTCAACCTGCACGTTTAGAAATACATGCAGGGCGTGAGTACAAAAATGCACTCAGTGGGTATACGCCGAAAACATAAAACATTGCCCTTAGGGCTATATAATTGACTTGCCATAACGTTAGCAATACACAGGGGTTTTAGTGAAATAACATGTGCATGCATCATGATAAACATAAACATTTACTTACTTGCTTTCATTTCATAGCATCATCATAAAATATGCATATGCATGTTCTCATGTCGGCCGATAACTTTCTCTTCCCATATCCACAGATTCTTTCTATGTGTTGAGAAAGTAGGCCTCCTTCTCAAACACGCTATGACCCAAAGGGTCGCTATCCGACGTCGGTAAATCTCAAACACCATAATATACCCGTGTTGATGGACCCGAAGGGTACCATGCCACGACCATACTCTTTATCATTTCTTTCTTTTCTTTCTTTCATTTCGGTGGATGGGTAATGCATCGTGCTCATGTTAAATGCTCAAAGCAGTGAGTCGTTTAACTTTGAAACCTTGCTCATAATGAAATTCATTTTATTTTGAAAACATAAAAACATAAGCATATCATATTAGAAAATATTTATACCCACTGGATGTTCCTTAGAGCTAAGGAACTAATTTCAAATTCGATTCCATTTCTTCCTTTATCCATATCTTATCCTCATAGAGCGGCGTAAAACTGTCGAGAGCCAAACAAGAACATTACTCATCTTAGTGGTCGACCACGACCATATCTTCTCGATATCAAATCTAAGACACTATGGTTGTCGAAACTTGGGTCATTGCGTCCTCTAGCGTCTTATTAACAAACAATTTCTATCGAAAATTCGGCGTATGCGTTTATAAAACACATCGCCAAAACAACACCGGATCAACCAAACATAGCCCAAATTTCATCAATTCATCACCATATGTCTCAATATGCATAGGAAACTCAACAACGAGCTTGATCATCTCATCTTAGCGATAGCGAAAATCCCCATAAGGCGTCACTTAAGATCTAACGTCGAAAATTCACGTGAGGCGATCATCTAACACCAACGAACCTATATACATGCTCAACTATCATTAAATATCATCATTTTATCAATAAAACATAAAGATCAAAGCTTTGTCTTTGAAAACAAATTTTAATGACAAACTAAAATTTTACGTTTTGAATACGTCGTGGAAAAATTCGAATAAATCATTTTAGGCGTTATTCATATCATAGAATCCAAATATGAAGTCAAAATGATCAAATAAAATCAAAAATCCAACAATATAATGGCTTAGGGTTTCGGCCATTTTGGGATCATTCGCATAGTTTCGATTTTAAACGTTTTTCTTGTTCCAAACACGTTTATATCAATCCAATAACATATATATATAAAGATAATTCAATCATAACAACATCACATATTCAAGATTAAACAGCCCCTTATTTTTGAAAATCACATGAATTTACAAACAATAAACATATGCTTTACAAATTGACGTTAAGCGATACGTGAGCGTCGAATCTATCATAATATTAACAAATAATCAAATAAACATAATCTTTCATAATTTTCAGCATATGATCAAAAATATGAAATAACATATGCTCATGAACTTTAAAATTTTCAATCCGTAGATGTGTTCTAGAGGCGAGATTATACCTCGTTTGAAGCGGATCGAAAATTCAATATTTGGATCTTCCTATTTTCTCTCCATTTTTTCGAAATTTACTATGTGTATAAGTGTGTGCGTGAGTTTGGGGCTGAATTTTGGAGAAGAAAATGGTTCCAAAAGTATACTTATATAATTAATAAGGGTAAAATAGTAATTTCACATTATAAATTAATTTTTCTTTTATTTTCCCCAAACAAAATGGTGCCAACACACCATATTCTAGAGAATTCCATAAAAAAAAATCTCCATATTTATTCCTTGAATTTTCGGAATTTATAAAAATAATAATAATAATAATGTATTTTCATATAATTTTCAAAATATGCTAGAAAATTCCATAATTAATTCCCAAAATTCCAATATTGAATCTTATTTTCTTAACACTATAAACTCATCATTTTCATCAATATAAAGTTCCAAAATTATAAAATATATAATAGGAACTCACTTTATAAAATAGAGATTTAATTCCATTTTATGCGAATAATGGAATTAAATATTCCATTATTCTTAAATCCTTCAAAATCACTTTCTAAATTTTCCATCATCAAATATCATTAAAATATAATAATTAAAAATATTTTTGACCTTAAAACCATTTTAAATATTTTGCATAATCAGAGCTTAATCGTAAACAAGAGCGTCATGGCGTAGATTTTGAAATTCTCAATTTTCGAAATCAAAACTTATTGAGCATGTACCTATCATCTTAAGACCCTTGGAATCTAGGTCTTCTTATCCTAAATAAGATACGAGAATCTTGTCTCGATTACGCCTCGATCTATCGTCTCGACGAAGTTTAACACAAAGCTTCTAACTTAAACAAATCTTTCTTAAGAATGCAATGCCCTTCTTATTAGGCTCTTAATCACGAGCTAATCTCGCTTGAAATACGGGTATTACGGCAACCTTTGGAACTTGGCGTCGTCAACATGGTCGAGATCCCCGAAGGAAGTTTAGTAGGTGTTGTTAAACAATCTGGGAACATTGCCGGAAGAAATGAAGAAAGCAATATTGACGTTCAACTTCGTGGAGGGCCTGATTAAAGGCATAGCCAATACATTCAAAGTTCATTTCCTTGGAGATGGATATTTGATAGCTATAATGAGAAGAAGAAGAAATATTTGATGGCTTTATACAATCTAAAGCGATGGTTTAGAGCAAAAGTCGCTCAACAAATTTCTTGACTATTCACAAAGTATCAACATCTCGGTACAATCAGCGAAGATGTTGCAAATGAAATTGTTTTCTAAAGTTTCCTAGTCCGTGGAGAAATGCTCATCGGATTACCAAGCGAGGAGCTCGTGTGGACATCGTTTCGGAAGGATGTTTATATCCACAAGAAGTCGCTTGGAGTGGTGTCAGCGCAACCACTCAAAGAATCTCAAGAAATTGAGAAAGATCAACAAATCAGCCCGTTGATGCGTGATATGCTTGATCTTCCAGCGAAAATGGGAGAAATATTTATATCGATCCGGAGGAAGAAGAATAGGTTCGACCTACAACAAGGAATGAGAGAAATGAGGAGTTCTTGGGCCGAGAACGATGTGGTGTGACAGAAAGCCGGATATTATAAATGCGGACAAAGGAGCGGTCCAACAAGAAGGCGGTATCAAGCTCGAGATCTGGTTCTCGCGAGCAGCGGCAAAGACTTTCGGAAGAGCTCACACTAGAGCTAATGAAAGTTCGAGGATTACTGCTAGCTGGACGTGCGGTGCAAAGGGCATATCTCGACAAACTACCCATAGAGCGAGCAAAGAGGAATGCGGAAATTTGAGTCTACACGAGACATCGAAGATGCCGTATACTATCAAGAATTGGTACAAGTATACCAGTTCGAAGATATACCCTCAGACGAGAGTATATATGAACAAGAAGAGATCTTCAGCGGAGAAGAAGAAACAGATGAGTCTTCAGAATCAGGATTCGACTAAAGGAGATGCGCGCCATCAGGAGCGTCAAGATGAACTAGGTTATACTAGCCGAACTATCTGTCACAGAAGATGCTGAACAGGATTATGAATAAAACCACGAATCTACAAAAGTATCGAGGGTTTTCGATCGAAAGAAAGATAGACCATGTTCTAGGAACACGAGTCAGTCGAAAAGGAAGCACAATGTTGTCTACGGAGTAACTAGACGAGAGATGTCGCTTCCATCCCAGTTTACTGGGAATCAAGTCGAGATACAACCGATATCAGTCAGTGATATCAGGGAAGATCTTCAAAGTATGAAGCTAGAAATCGCTAACACGATGGAATGGATTCATATTGGAGCAATCCAGTTGGTGATCAAATCATCACTCTTTTTGGGTACAGATGCACCAATTGATATCGCGAAATGCGATAATAGAATACTGAATCATGCCGATTCGTAATGGGAACCATCTCGGGAATACGTGTGGAAAGAATATTATAGCAATATTCTATCAGAAGATTTCTTACAATATCAAATATTCGGATTTAGTAGAGCCCTGACATTATATTAGGACTTAGCGAGAGTTGATGGATAATGGGAACATACCTTATTCCATCACTTATCAAGTGTCTTATGCTCTTTCAAACTCCCATCATACGGAGTTGTATTTGGGGAAGAAGTTTATTGAGATACGGATATCTTGAAGGTAGCTAGAGCTAGATGTCGAGATCGGGTGGGCTTCCACCCCAAGAAAACTAATATCCAGTTAGCAACAAGCCGATACTTGATGCGGCGACAACCAAAGATTTGGAGCCCCAAAGTTATCCTTCCAAGGGATAGAGTTATCTCTCAACCATACGAAAGAAGTTTTCTCAATCGTATGAAGAGAGCTATCGAGCGTTGACGGTTAGGCGATCAAAGTTTCGGCTAAGATTGGATGTCCCCAGGATGGCGAAATTGCCATAAGATTTGACACGGTAGGAAGAAAATTTACTTTCACTTGCGGTGTTATCTGATCTAAAGATTCGGGGTCAACGTCTATGAAGGAACCACGGATTTGAAGGCTTTCAAATGGCGATCACGGAAGTGTTGGTTGTATCTTGAAAGCGGTTTTGGTTGAGCTTGTATACAATGTTTCTGTTACCACTATTACAATCTCCTATCACGAAATGAATACTTGATTGCATATATCGTGTCCCTTATCTCATATATAAGTTAGATCATACGATTGTGTGAAGATCACGAAGTCCGTATGATTGGTCGAGCTAATGAGATATAAAAGTTTCACCGAGAGACAACTTGAGGACGAGTTGTCGGTATAGGGCTGGTATAGATAAGAAGTGACTTGACTTGGTTGCTTGTCTGTCTTTGATGCGTCTATGGCGTATTGAAGGATCACGATGAGATGAGTTCTTCTATCGATCGTCGTGAAGAACCAGATCTCGGTGACTTACGATGATCTAAACCTTGATAAGTTATTAGATGAGTATGAGTTCTTGACCATCACTTTGACTTGTTATGGGTGAGGGTTATATGTTCTAACCCAATATTCTCCGCATCTTGGGTGGTGGCGGTGCTTGTATGTCATGCTAGTTATGCATATCAGTCACCGTATCCGTTTAGGATGATGGCGTCCCTTAAGGAGCTCAAAGGTTTATTGTACTAAACCTGCGGGTTGAGTTAGCTCAAGTACAATAATAAGGTTGAGTGGTACTACTTAAGGAATTAAAGATATTAATTATTTTAAGCGATCGAGAATGCTATAAATAATTAATGGACGTTCGATATCTTAAATACGGGATTACGTAATGTCTAAGTGCAAGCTCGACTCAACCGGTAATAAAGGGGTAAGTCGGCATTTATTCTCTAGTGGCATGAATAAATGTTTATAAATTAATTTATGTTAAAGTTTGAACATAAGATAATTAATTTATTTGAGGCCCATCTTTATTCCTTGCATTTGATCCTGGGCTGGCCCGTCCAGGCCCGTAAGCTAGGCAAAATCGGTACCTTATGCTCTGAAGGCAATGATTTGATTCTCTTTATCTATAAGGATATTATTATATTTATGGGATATGCATAGATTCTTTCCATATAGGATTATGGTAATAATCCTTTCCATAAGGATTATGGTAATTTCTATATGGGATTATGGTAATTTCCATATAGGATTATGGTATTTTTCCATATGGGATTATGGTAATTTCCATATAGGATTATGGTAATGCATTATAAATATGAGGTAAGAGATTAAATCTAAGTGAATGATTAATAATCATCATCATAATTTTCGAGACTCCCATTGTTCTTGGGAGAATTTTTCGAAAAAGTGTAGAGAGGATAAAGGGTGATTTTCGAAGCATTCTCCATAGATTGTCCTCGCTCGGCGTTGGAGATTGGGCGGCCGGGATCTGATCAGGAAGGTCAAAGCACGAGTCTCGATCCATTCCACCTCGGCATTCAAAGGTAAACACGAAAAACCCCAACGTGTTGCAATTAATTATATAGGTGCATGCTAGGTATATAATCAATGTATGGTGAATTAAACATCCAAGATAGATCCTCGGGCGAGGCTAAACATAGTTTTCCATCAATTGGTATCGAGCACGGGATCGATTATCTTGGCTCTGTTGGATTAATTCACGTTTGATTATTACGCGCGCTAATTAATTGTTTGGATACATCGTTCATTGTGGCTCGTTTTTATTTTGTCGGATTTTGTTTTCACCACGAGAAAATCCGTGGTTAGATTAGATTTGTTTTACGTAAATCTTATACGTAAAGTAAAGCGAAGACAGCGGCCGGACCGGGCAGCCGGAAAAAGCGAATTGCGCCGCAGTGCGGCGCGGCGGCACGCAAGGCGTGCAGCGGTGCTCAGCGGATGCGCCGCGTGAGGGCCGAGCAGGATCCGTTTTCCGGCCGAATCTGTTTGGCGATTCGGTCCGTGCTCGTGCACGCGAGGCCGTTTTTAATCCGGTCCGTGCGGGTGCGCGAGGCCCGTTGATCCGTCCGCGTGCGCACGCGCGAGGCGTTTTCGAAGATTATAAAGATCTCGTACTTTGCAATTCTATGTAATAGATTAGGCGAGAAAGTGCAGATTCACGAGTGGGCCACGATGAGCGTTTTATTTTATTTTTATCGTTCATTGCATGTCGTGGATGTTTAAATTATCGATAGCATGCTATGTATGTTTAAATTACGTTGACAAACCTTTAAGTGTTTTCGTAATTGGGTGCGCATAGTAAGCATGCTAGGTTTATCGGCGTTTTCAAGCATATTTTAGAATTCTGCGAGCATGTTTTACATGTTGAGTTCTATAGAAAAGCATGCTAGGATTACGTGATCTACATGGACAAACCTTTTGAACAAAAAGACTAAGTAAGCAAACCAACAAATTAATTTTAAATTAAAATGTCAAGACCTCCACTTTTTGATCTCTAAACAAAGTGATACATGCTGAGTAAACGTCCTACGCATGGCTTTGCTTTGCACTGCTTATCATAAGTTTGTTAGATGAGATTTCTAAATAAAACATTTTAAATCTATTGAGAAGTGGGAGTTTCATGTGTAGCGTCCACACGCGTGCGGCTTGCATATGCGATTTTCATAAGTTCTCTAGAGATAGATATAAAATGAGATAACAAAAGAATTTGAATTGGGGCGGTATGGTCTAGTGAGTATGCTAATTCTAAGAATTCATTTTCTTTGTTAAAAAATGTGGTCATTGTAGACATCACCTCAAGTACAACTTCCACGAAGTCCTTCTTGTGATAGTGATGTGGTCTAGTAAGGTCCAATTGTTAATTTCATTTGTCGTAAGGATAAGTTGACATGGATTGAAATTAAGCGACTAAAGGTATATTTTAGTCCGTCGGGGGTTCGTAAACGCGATCACGCGTGGCTTGCATGGGATTCCTTGGGCGATTGAAGGTTTGATTAATATTGTTTTATCAAAGGTTACATATATTATTACGAATTATGTGCGATCGTATGCTTATGTGTTTACATTATCGTTTGAGATATGTCTCTTACACCGATTATCAATATGCTCGCACAAAACCGTTATCCGGTCTAAATTTTATCGAGTGGAAACGAAACATTGAGAATGTTCTTACTGATGAAGAAAATCTATTTGTACTCACTACACCCGTCCCAAGCCTCAGACAATTCATCTCATCGATGAGGAGCGCAAGGAGCACGAGAAATGGGACAAATCAAATAGAATGACAAAGTGCACTTCTTTTGGTCACCATGCGCGGTCCCCGCAACTCCAACATCAAGAGATGGAAGATGCGACCACGATATGGCTAAGTCTTATGAAATTGTATGAGGAGGACGAGATTAATCGCTGTCATAATTTGACAAAATCAATAATGTCAAGTTGAATGAAGGAAGCGATTGATTGCATAACCATGTAGACAAATGATTAATCTCTTCTAGAGCTCGAATTGGTTGGAGGATTTATTGATGACGTGGTCGAATTGATATAATCCTCAACTCTTTGCCCAAGTCTTTGATGACTTCCGTTATAAAGCGGTCCTTTATGATAAGAGTTATACTCTAGATTCATTGCAAGAGGATCTAGTAACGAAGAGCATAAAATGGGCAAAGGTGCTTGATCTTTAATCTGTACTCAAAGAAAACCAACTGTTTTATCGAAGATGAAAAGGAAAAGTGGAATTCAAGAGATCTAAGGCTAAAGAAAGAGTGGGAGTAATACAAAGGGCTCTACCGGCCGGTTTGAAAAAGCCAAAGGAGAAGGGCAAATGCTTCAAGCGCGGTGAGATCGCATTGAAGGCTAAGTGCCCCAAGCTCAAGGCTCTGGAGTACATACGTTGCTTTAATGTGAAACATGTTTAGCAACTTGTTCTACCCATTCTTGGGTAGTAGACACGAGTGCGACTAATCATGTTTGTTACACCTGCGGGGTTCCTGCGGACAAGGAGGCTGAATGATGGCGAGATAACGATCTCCATGGGAAGCGGCGAAAGTCGAGGTCAGCAGATCGGAGATGTAACTTTATGTTTTGAGAAAAGCTTTTAGTTTTAAAAGGCGTTTTATATGTGCGGATTTTCGGTGAACCTTGTTACTGCTTCAAATTGTTTATTCATGGATATTTAGTTGTTTTTGATAGTGGTGTTTGATCATAAGAAATGACGAAGTTATTTGTGTGAGCACGTTATATAATTAAGCTTTATACTATTTACTCGCAATACATAATACCTATAACTATGTTGCATCTACATCAAACCCTAGAAAGAAAGTTTTCTTAGAAGATGACACCACATTTCTCGGCGTCTTAGATTAGGTCACATCAATCTAAATAGGATCCAGGCGGCTAAGAATGGGCGTTGGGTAATCTCATAGTTACCCATTCGATCTGCGAATCTGTATAGAAGGTAAGATGTCGACCATACCCTTCAAAGCGAAGGGTTATAGAGCCAAAGAAATGTTAGAGTTAGTCCATTCGACTGTGTGGACCGATATCCACAAGCTCATGGAGAATGCAGTATTTTATCATTTTCATTGGCGATTACTCAAGAGTGCGGATCGTATACCGCTTTCTTCGCAAGTCCGAATGCTTTGAAAATTCAAAGAGTTTAAGGCGGAAGTGGAGCGAAGCTTAGTAAAGTATCAAGTCATGTGCCGATCGCGGTGGCGAATACCTCAATGTGAGTTCATGGACTATCTAGTGAAGTATGGGATTACCTCGATTGCATCTTCAAGGGCACACCATGCAAAAAATGGTGTGTCGAGCGAAGAAATATGACTCTTTTGGAAATGGTTAGATCAATGATGAGTTATGAAACATTGCCTATTTAGTTACGGGGTATGCCTTAGAAACGATTGACATACTTGCTAAATCTAGTACCATCGATTCAATCGAAAAGATCCTTTCGAGGTTGTGGTTTGGTAAGCCCATTTAAACCACATAAGGATATGGGCGATCAAAGCCACACGTCCGAACAAGAAGGCGACAAGTTGGAGGCTAGATCCGACGCAAGGCCGTTTATTGGATATCCTAGAGGAGCGAAGGTGGTTTATTCTATAGTCTAAGGACCGAAGGTCATTATTAGCACTAATACCGATTCTTAGAAGAGGATTATATGAAGAATCATAAGTCCAAAGTTGAATTCATTCTTGAGAATTAGAAGATGATCGTATTCCGCCACCGCCTCAGGCGAAGGTGCGAGATGTCGAGTCTAGTGGGAGGATCGACACGGACACTTCAAGAAATTGAAGTGGGTCGAGTTCCACCGAGATACCGACCGTCTGGTGGTACCTACCCGTGGTTGTGCAGATGAGAGAACCACAAGTTTACTGCCCACCGCTGCCATAGTGCTGTAGAACCTCGTCGTGAGGAGAGGGTTGTTCGTCGACCCGGCGATTTATGTTCGTGGGAGAATCTTGGTTTAGTCGAGAAGCGAGCGAGCAATAATCGACCCATGGACATACAGGAAAGTCTGATACATTGATCTGAGATCATGGCACACCGCTATGAGACTTAGACATGAGTCCATAGCGGCTATGAATGTATATGAAAGACACCTCTACTAGATGACAAGGAAGCCGTAGGCGATGAGTGGATATACAAAGGAAGAGATTCCGATGGAGGGTTTCGCTTTTAAAGCCGAAGCAGTGAAAAGGGTACACTCAGTTGAGGGCATCGATTTCGATGAGACCTTTTCACTTGTAGCAATGCTCAAGTCCATCGTAATTCTTACGGCCATAGCAGCCCACTGAACCCAGAGGTTTGGCAAATGGATGTTAAACCGCTTTTCTAAGCAGTTACCTTGAGGAAGGTAGAGACATCTATATCACGGCAACGAAGGTTATGTGGTAAAGGGTGAAGAGCATCTAGTATGGAAGCTTAGAAGTCCATTTATGGACTTAAGCGAACCTCCGATCATGGAACTTACGCTTTGGCGAGGTGGTAAGTCCTATGGATTTACCAGTTGCTAGTGAGAGTTGTGTGTATCGGTTAGATGTCGACGGTGATGTGGTATTTCTTGCACTTTATGTGACATTCTTCTAGTTGGCAACAACGTGAAAGTGTAGAGCGTAAAGTTGGCTATCCGACCAGTTTCAAATGAAAGACTTAGGAGATCGTACATTCTTGGGATCGAAGGTTTGAGAGATCGCATGAGAAAATATTGAGCTTATCTCAGCGTCATAGTTGATCGGTTCCTTTACTCTTGGTAGGTATCACTATGAGCGCAAAGATAAGCGAAATGAAGACGAGTTCCTGCAACTTGGCCGTGGGAAGTCTCATGCGTAATCTTATGCGAGACCGATATACTGCATCGGTGGCATAGTAGCTAGATATCGATCTAACCGGACAGCTCATTGACTGCGATGAATATACTCAAGTACACGAAAGGACTCGAGATTATAGGCTGGTTTACCATCTGCAGATAGTCTAATGCCTTTGGGTTACTCTGAGACTTCGGATTTCAAGTGCGATGATGAGAAAAATCACCTCGGTATGTGTTTGCAGGGAGGTGGAGCCGTATCACGGCGAGTGCAAGCGGCGATGCATTGCGGACTCTACCATGGAAGCCGAATGTATGTAGCCGCGGAGGCGCTAAGGAGGTGTTGGTTCGAGAACTACCTCATGGATCTAGATGTTGTACTGGTTTGCCCAAAGAGTATCATGGTTTCTTGTGATAATCGGTCGATAGCAAACTGAAGGAACCACGGATCCACAAAGCAACAAATACATAGAGAAAGTGCCATGTCATACGAAGCGTTGAGCGATGGGACGTCTTTGCAGATTGATCTGAAGGATAACCTAGCGGATCCATTCCACGGCACCGCTATAAGTCGTTGGGCACGTTAGAGGACTTGAAATTAGCTAGATGGCACCGCTAAAACTGCCACAATAAGTCTAGTCGGGACGTTAGAGGACTTAATTCGCTAGATGGCACCCTAGAAATGAAACTTTTGTATAAGTGGGAGAAAGCGAATGTGATTTTGTTTGTAATAGCTAGTAGAGAGACACATTATACTAAAAGTTTGCTTTAGTATAAGTGGGAGATTGTTGGATTTGATCTTGGCAGTTTTGGTTGAGCTTGTATCTGATGTTTCTTATTACCACTATTACAATCTCTAGTGAAATGAATACTTGATTGCATATATCATGTCCTTACTCGTATATAAGTTAGATCATCTTGTGTGTAGAAGATCCGAGTGTATGATTGGTAGCTTAATGAGATATAAAAAGTTTCGGTGAGACAACTTGAGGACGAGTTGTCGGTATAGGCTGGCGGATAGATGAAGTGACTTGACTGGTTGCTTGTCATGCTGATGCGTCATAGTTATTGAAGGATCACGATGAGATGAGTTCTTCTATCGAGTCGTGAAGAACCGAATCTCGGTGACTTACGATGACTAAACCTCGATAAGGTATTAGATGAGTATCTTGACCATCAGCTTTGACTTGTTATGGGTGAGGGTTATATGTTCTAACATATTCTCCACATGTCTTGGGTGGTGGCGGTGCTTGTATGTCGTACTAGTTATACATTCAGTCAAGTATTCGTTTAGGATGATGGCGTCCTTAGGAGCGGTTTATTGTACTAAATCCTGCGAGTTGAGATTAGCTCAAGTACAATAATAAGGTTGAGTGGTACTCTTACGATGATCTAAACCTCGATAAGGTATTAGATGAGTATGAGTTCGACCATCACTTTGACTTGTATGGGTGAGGGTTATGTTCTAACGAATATTCTCGCTCTTGGGTGGTGGCTGCTTGTATGTCATCTAGTTATCTGTGTCAGTCACGTATCCGTTTGGATGATGGCGTCCCTCCAAGGAGGGTTTATTGTCTAAACCCTGCAGGTTAAGTTAGCTCAAGTCAATAATAAGGTTGAGTGGTACTGCTAAGGAATTAAAGATATTAATTATTTTAGGATCGAGAATGCTATAAATAATTAATGGACGTTCGATATCTTAAGGGATTAATATTAATAGTCTGAGAGGCTAATCCGGTATTAAGGAGGAGGTAAGTGAATTTATTCTCTGGCTGATAAGTTTATAAATTATTATTCTGTAGATGATAAGATAATTAATTTGCATTTGAGGCCCATCTTTATCGCATGAATCCATCACGTGGCGTCGAGCTTCGTAATGCAAACAATCGAACCATGACCAACTGCAAGTGATGATCTTGATCTCTTTATCACAAGGATATTATTATATTTATGAGAATCATAGATCTTTCCATATAGATTTAATGTTAATCCTTATAGGTATTTAGTATTTCATATGGGATTATGGTAATTGTCATTAGGATTTGGTATGTTCATATGGGATTTGGTAATTTCCATATAGGATTATTGATCTATATAAGAGTTTGAATCAATAAATGTGA